>JASANF010017646.1:0-15855 GCA_030248245.1 Trissonchulus sp. WLG1_4
AACGTACGTTATACTTTTGTTTATTAATTTAATACGCGTTGTATGTATTTTAATTTAATTTCGTTAATTTACAGTTGCGCAAAACTACGTAAATATTTAAATAGACACATGTATACTATGTAATAATTTATTAAAGGTATGTTATCATTTAGTTTTTGTTATTCAAACATTTTACCATAATTTTCACCATCTCAAGTTCATTACTATATAAAAGCTTATGGGATTTCAATGAGCCTTTTCATAACTTAATGTTTTTAACTGGATTAGATTAACTAAATTAATTTGATAACTCAACATAGCTTTAACTTAAATTCATAAAGTTTTGCAAGTACATGCATACAAGTAATGCAGTTTGTCGTTCAACAATGTTTTATATACTTCTACAGATCGTATCTTAAGGGGGGGAGGGGGCTACCCAGGTCAAAAATCAAAGTTCTCCAATTTTGCTTATTTTCACATATGTTACTCCCCCAAGGCACCTCTACCTCAGATAAGAACAATTAAGCTTGAAGGTGCACTTTTGGTTCAGTGTGTTTGTCAGTGTATTTACATAGGCGAAAGTACGCCAAAAAGCCGAAAAGTAGCCCTTATTTGGACAGTTCTAGCACAAACTACATTAAGTCAATCAGGCTGAAACTTGGCATAGTAGTAGCCCGCATGTATGCGCAAAATCGTATGATCCGGATTTTTGATATGTATTTTCAAATCTGAAATCGAGGGCGAAATGTGAAAAAATGGCCGTTTTTTGGACCCGCCAAATTTGAGGCCATGGGCAAAAATTTAAAAAAATGGATCATAGAGGTTGAGATATGACGTTAGGCTATCGAATCATGTAAAAATCAGCTTCGTCAGTGTTAACAAAAATTTCGAGTAAAGAAAGTGGCGCTTTGCAACCACAAAAAACTTTTTTTGCGCCTATGATTTACTCGTAACATTGAATTTTTGGGAGCCCCTAGTGAAAAACTGGCAAAAGCATTGGTTCCACTTCCATGCGCCTTCCCTGGGGCTACATTGTGTGCAAATTTGAAGCGAATCGGAGAACCTAAAATTTTCACTTTTTCAGGTAGCCCCCCCCCTTAAGGGGGTAGTGTCGCGAAAACAGTTTTGCTCATACGTTGCAAAAAGATATCTTTTTGCTTTGAACTTGTACGTTCACTGAGAAACTAGTTCAATGCTATACTGTGTTAAATTAGTACTGCCAGACAGTATACTACCAATATCTATTAATATCTTGAACCAATCACCGATTGTAAGCCAGACATTACACAATAAGGACATGATAATTCAACTAATTCAGCCAGATATCAGATTGGCCAGCTTGTGAAGCACACATAACCTGTCGACGCACAGTTTTTTGCCACAAATAAGAAAAAAGAAAAATAAAGGTTTGTTTTTCTTTTGATTTTAAAATAAGCGTCTAAACTTTTCACAATTTATCATTATTGCTGAGAGTACTTCACTGTTTACGCACAGTTTCACAGTTCAAACAGGTATTAGTCCGCAACCACTCAAGCAATTTGCACTAAATTTTGTGTGCATAAACTACAACATATGTCCTTTTAGTCTATGTAAACAAACTAAACAAATAAGTTTATAATTGTGACGAAAAAATCGAATGTGAATAGGTTTTAAAACGTCATTTTTCCGAGTTTGCGACCTCACTGCAAACAGTATACTGCATCAATTTTGATGAAACTTGGCGAAAATACTTGCCTCAACATATATTTTCAAAATATATAAAGAACGATGTCTTATCTTTTCCTAAAAATGTTTTACAGTTACGCAAAACGATTGCTTTCGCGACACTACCCCCTTAAGTTGAATTACTGAAGTTAATCAACACGTTTGTAGACTTTGTGCGTCAAATAAAGTCGAAACTGAATACCATTTTTTACTAGAATGCAGCTTCTTTTGCGAATCTTGCATTTTTCAATATGAATGATTGATTGATTTATTACCAGAAGACAAAAAAAAGACAATTACCAGCATAAAATCCTAAAACTGGACGTACTATGCTAATACGAAACAATACGTATAAATTATAAATTTCGACAATTTGTTGCTAAAATGTCAGATATCAATGTCGCCAAATAATCCAATCATTCTAAAAAGCATGGCAAAATTCACCTACATGTATACTGTATTTAAAAACAAGCTAAAGCTTATTTGTACTTTTAACATATCATATTCATTTTAATAATCGATTGCACTGTGTACTAAGTCTTATGCAGCTGTCTCATACATTGCTTCGTATTAGCATAGTATGTCCATTTTTGAATTTTATGCTGGTAATTGTCTGTTTTTTGTCCTTGGTAATAAATCAATCAATCGTTAATAAAATCTAGTTAATTTAAGTTGTGGAAATGGTGTCGTGAACTCACGAGCGCGATTGAATCAAACTGCTTATTTAAAATACAAAAAATAAATAATTCTAAAAATTAGCATTAAGTACTTTCTAATCCACTGCTACTAATTTGTCACTTCATACTGTAATAGTAAAGTCAGTATACATATACAGTTGTGCTTTCCTGATCTGTTCCGTCAGAACAGTGGCGCTGCGACAAAGACCTCATTATGGCCAGACAGTTGAGGGCTTTGAAACAAAGACGGAATGGATCTCGGATACAAGCCAGGAACAAGATTCAAGAAGTACAAGCCATTTTGGACCAAGGATTAGAAGCAGAAAAAATAGCCATACGTACGCTTATTGAACGAATTGATTACTCACTCACAAGCTTTGAACATTTAAATCAACAGATCCTGGAACTTACCGAAGATGATGATGAAGCTGGAACGGATGTTGCAGAATCTTCGGAGCTGGAAGAAAGATTAGTTCAGGCCAGAGCCCAGCTAGGAGCACTGCTTGGCGCAAAAGAGGATGCAGGACGACATACCGGTGAGATAAACACTGTGCACGGTTTGAACGGTGCCGCAACACAGGCCAGACAGGACATTCGCGACGCAATTCAGGCCCTGCGGCATGTAGCTGACACTGTTATTGGACAGAACACTAACAACCATGACGAACAGCGTGTACGAGTGCGGCTTCCACAAACCGAACTGCCTCACTTTACAGGGGACATTCTCCAATGGAAAGAATTTTGGGACGTTTATGAGTCGTCAGTTGACAATCAAAGTTTGCCTAATGTCTGCAAATTTAACTATTTAAAAGGCGTACTCAAAGGGGAGGCAGCAGCGGCGATTGATGGGATTTCGGTGACGAACGAGAACTATCCAGTCGCGGTCAGATTGCTGAAAGACAAGTACGGCAATGACGACGCTATCAAAGAGGCTCTTTACGCCAAACTTCGCCATTTGCCGGCCGCTTATGAAAGTTTCGTGGAGATAAAGATGACACAAGAAATTGCAGAGAAAATTTTACGGCAGTTGGAGTCTCTTGGTGCAAACGTGAATCTACAGGAGGCTCTAGTAGACTTACTGATTTCCAAGTTTCCCAGTTGCGTTGTCGCTAAAATTCAAGACTACAAGGCCGAGCGAGAGTACTGGACCGTGGGCAGCCTGCGAACTGCAATTCAACGGTACGTCACAGCTCAAGAAAGTATTGTGCGGCACACAAACGGTATGTCAAATGATATACAGTGTCACAGTCTTCTATGGTTCGCTCATCAGCTCAAATTCTATTAGCTGATACGCGACAGAACAAACGCCGATCATCGGCTTCCACTTTCCCACAAGGAAAAGGGGGTGCACTGACCCCAGCTAACCCTTGTGCGTTCTGTGGAAGTAATCATTTCAATGATAATTGTAAACAGTACTCAGATATTAGCAGTAGACGTCAGCAACTTGCACGGCACTCAAAGTGTTTTCTGTGTCTGCGAGTTGGCCATACTGCTAAAGTTTGTCAAATAAAAAAGACATGTTATCACTGCAAAAGATCAGGTCACAATAGAGCTATGTGTTTGAAGCAATTTTCGCAGGGCAATAGCACAAGACAGAGTAATCCGGTGCAGCCCAGTAACGTTGGCCAAACAGCGTCGATCAATGTCAACTCAACTACTTTGTTAGTACCTGGCCAGCGCGTGTTACTCCAAACAGCGCTGGTACCTGTCCACAAGACAGCAGAATCAAATCCGGTTATGGCACGGGTTCTTCTAGACAGCGCAAGTTCCCGATCATTTATAAGCCAACGTCTAGTTAAACTTTTAGCTTTAGAGCCTGTACGTAACGAAGCTTTGTCTGTGTCAACATTTGCCAGTGAAAAACCCGATGACATCAGCACAAAAGTAGTTCAGTTTTCGCTCATGCAGAAGGATGGTTCGTTTTTAGAAGTTGAAGCGAATGCTATAAAGTATATAACAGGGCACATAAAACGAAGTCCACTTCCAAAAGAAGATGTAGAGTTTCTGAAACATATTCCGCAGTTCAGTTTAGCTGAGCCTAACTTTACGGTTTCTGAAACAATGCAGATCGATATTCTCATTGGTTCCGACTACTTTTGGGCAGTCATTCAAGGCTCAAGGGTCGTTCTTCCGTCAGGACTTTCGTTAGTGCCCTCAAAGCTAGGTTTCCTCATTACCGGGAAATATTCAGTAGCAAGCACGGAAGATGTTAGTCCAGAAAGAATCAGCTCGTTGTTTATCATGACACAGGTTAATCAAGCGTTTACTGAGCCATTTTTGCACACAAAAGTAGAGGACACATGCACACCAAAAGGACCGTGTATAGAAGACTATTGGCGACTTGATACCATCGGAGTAGAAGATCCTCTCCAATGCAACGATGATGAAAAGGCGCTAGAGCATTTCAACAGTACCATTAAGTTCGAGAACGGCAGATATCATGTCACTTGGTGCTGGAAAAATAGTCAACCGGAATTGCCAGATAATTTTGATTTAGCATTTGGTAGGATGAAATCTCTGGCACGGCGGTTTCAGAAAGACACCGATCTGCTCCAAAAGTACGACGGCATAATAAAGGAACAGGTGCAGAAAGGTATTGTTGAGAAAATTACTGCCAATTCAAATACAGTACACAAACGCCATTATTTGCCGCATCACCCTGTCGTAACTCCATCCAAGGCGACCACAAAGGTTCGCATCGTGTACGATGCCTCGGCAAAAGCGAAAAATGGGTTGAACAGTCTGAATGATTGTTTGTACCGGGGACCAGTCATGCTGCCGAGCCTGTGTGGCTTATTGTTGCGTTTTCGAATGTTGCCAGTCGCAATACTGGCGGATATAGAAAAGGCTTTTTTACAAGTTGGACTTCAGGTTCCAGAACGAGACAGCACGCGATTCCTATGGTTCAAAGATCCATCAAAGCCTAATTGTGTAGAAGGTAATCTGGACGAGTATAGGTTTACACGAGTCACATTTGGCGTAATTTGCAGCCCATTTCTCTTGGCAGCCACTGTTAACTATCACCTCAGGCAAGAATCTACTGCGCTGGCGGGAGAAATCATGAAAAATATATATGTGGATAATGTGGTGCTCGGAGCGCGAGAGAGATACCGCAGAAGCAGTTGAAAAATATCTCTCGGCTAAAGCTATATTTGCCAAAGCAGCAATGAATCTCCGTGAATGGTCTTCAAACTCTGCTGAGTTTATTAGCCAAATACCAGAAGTAGACAAGGCAAAAGGAAGCGTTGTGAAGGTTTTGGGACTTGTATGGAATCTTACGCAAGACATAATACATGTGGTAGGTCCTCCTCAACAGGACATCGAACTGGCAACTACAAAAAGAGAGGCACTGAAGATTATAGCCCAAACCTATGATCCGCTTGGATACCTCAATCCATCGACCTTTTACGGCAAGGTGTTTCTTCAGAGATTATGGATGCAGAACTTAACGTGGGATCAGCCATTTTCCAAAGCGCTACAGGACGAATGGATAATAGTAGGTCAAATCATCAGCAGCTTGCCTACCGTGCATGTACCCCGTTTCATTGGCCAATTAAGGGAAAAGACGGAAGGTCATCTTTTAATTTTCTGCGATGCGTCTATTAAATGTTATGGAACAGTTTTATACCTAAAGTTAACGGACCAGGGAAACAGTCAAGTACAGTTCATTTTTTTCTAAAATGCGTCTTGCTCCGTCGAACAAAAGTAAAAAGAAAAACGGAAAGCAGCCATTGTCTATACCAAGGCTCGAATTGATGGCCATATTGATTGGTGTTCGTGCAGCAAATTTTGTAACCAAAGAATTGAATATACCTTGCATGCAGCGAACTCTGTGGTCAGACTCCCAGTGTTCGCTTCAGTGGCTGCGAACAAGAAAACCGTTGTCAGCATTTGTTGAGAACCGAGTAAAAGAAATGAAGGCTGCCACCGATATAACGTCTAACTACGTCGCAACAAATCAAAATCCGGCAGATTTGATCACGAGAGGGATGTATCCGCACAAGCTGTCAAAGTCTACTCATTGGTGGCACGGACCAGATTGGTTGAAAGAGAAACGGGAAACATGGCCAACGTGGAATATTGAAGATGTCACCGCAAAAGTGACTGATAGTCCCATAAATAGAGAAGTAGGAGCAAAAATATTCTATGAGACAACTTTCCATGCCCAAGAGCAGGTCATGGACGTTTTGCAATCTGCGTGTGGAATCAACGAAAGAAATTATTCCAGTCTTCGCAAAGTACTTAGATTGACCGTTTTTGGCATTAAGTTGATAAAGTTTGTGATATGGAACCGGCTTGGTAGCTCAAGTAAAGTTAGTATACAGTAAAAGCATCCTTTTCTGTATAAATTATTGAACGATACAACAGATGGAGCGATCAAATTCAAAGATTTGCGCGTTGCAAGCTTGGCTTGGGAGTATGCAATCCAACAAAGAAATTACCAAGAGCTGATAAAATGCATCAATCAAAAAAGGAAGCATAACCTGAAAAGACAGTTAGGTTTGCAGTTAGATAAAGATGGTTTATTACGATGCTACGGTCGATTTGCAAAGGCTGACATAACTGTAGAAGCAACAAGCAGCAATTTCATGCAAAATTTATGGAGTTCTTATCCATGGCCACGACCAGCCTTGCGGTCTGCACCAGTATCAGTAATTTTGAATGCAAATCATATTCGGTAGAAGCTAAATCACTTGGAAGAATTTGCTTCAAAGGAAGTTAAACCTGTCGCTACTCACTATACTTTTCATATTCAGAATGGTTTTCTGGCATCAGGGTCGATTTATGCCTATAGCCGTATATATGTCCGTTCAGCTGACCAAATTGCGCAATAATCGACACTAATAGTGTAGAAGTTCAGATTGTGGCGTGATTATTTCGTAAGTTTGTCAGTTGAAAGGACATAGGGCTGTAAGTATGAATAGACTGTCCTGTAGGAAGATCCAGTCTTGGAATTTACTTGATTCTTTAGGGCAAAGCTTAGCTATTTTGGTAACGAAGTACCAACGAGTAAGCAACTGTAAACTTTTTGTCATGTCATTCAATGCAAGAATAATAAAATGTTACAACTCGCAATAACCCATAAACATGCAAAAATTGGTGAATACAGACCCAAAACATCTTTTGAAATTTTTTTATGCTTTTTTTGGGCTAGTTATTTTAATTACATAAGTCATTAGTCTTATATTGGGAATTTTTCGGCAATTCACAGCACAGAAATGTGTGGCACTTTTCTGACAGGTTTAGACCTAACGCTTAAATTCTGGTAAAAAGTTAAAAACAGCTTAAATCAGGCATCATTTATTGGATAGCCGCATGCAGAACATAGCCCTTTTAACTATTTTTGCTCGTACCGCTACATGGTGGAACTCATACGTGGGTAGTTGGCAAATTTTGGGTGGGGGGGAAGTACCAGTTGTTTTTCAATATTTTTGAGCGGCTATATTTTACTTATTAGTTCTGGGTGGAACTTTGCCTGTTTTATAAGCTACCTGTTTTTACCTGTTTTATAAGCTACCTAAACAAACTGAAATTATTTGAATCCATCCCACAGTTTTTGAAACAAAAAAGTCGGCTGCTTTGGAAATAAAAACACCAAAATTAAATAAAAAATACTCAATTTGCTATTTTTGGGCCTACAGTAACCCACGAAACTAACACCAATAGCAACAACAACAAAAGTTGGCTAGCTGGCCGCCTGGGCCAGCTTACACACAAAACACGATCACACATAACGGTAAGTCTACACACAAACACACACACAAATTTGCCCAAGCGATTACACGTAACACGTGTAATTCGCTAGGGCAAATCTAATGTAAGGTCCTGTCGCTACTGTGGTAGCGACAGGAAAAAACGCCGATACTGCTTCCCAGGGGAGAGTATTTCGTGCAGCTTTTGATACACGAAGTATATCAGAGACTAATTCATGCAGGTGTATCTCACACTCTCTCACAAATTAGGCAAAAATATTGGATTCCACAAGGCAGGGTGGAAGTTAGGAAAGTGCTCACAAAGTGCGCTTTGTGTAGAAGACACGGCGGTCCTCCATTCAGCTTGCCCGGAATGCCGCCCTGGCCAAAAGAACGAGTTTCTTGGTCGTTGGCTTTTCAGTACGACGGTCTAGACTATCTTGGCCCGATTCTTGTCAAAGAAAAGAGAGAAATCAGAAAAATGTGGGTATGCTTGTTTACCTGCCTTTCGGTGCGAGCAGTACATCTCGAGTTGATTACGGGATTATCAGCGGTTCAGTTTCTTAACTGTTTGCGTAGGTTTGCTTCCAGGAGAGGTTCACCCAAGCAGATAATATCCGATAACGCCCCACAATTCAAGTTGGTGAAAACAACGCTAAACTATGCATGGCATTCCATTTTTAAAAGTGACGACGTATTGTCTTACTTTGCGTCTAATGCAATTGAATGGAAGTTTACAACTGAACTGCTCCTTGGCAAGGAGGTTTTTACGAGAGGCTAATAGGCATTGTTAAAAGATTTCTGAGAAAGGCAATCGGTCAGCGAATGCTCACGTGGGAGCAGCTAAACACACTGCTAGTCGAAGTAGAAGCTGTAGTTAACAGTCGACCCCTGACTTATGTATACGGTGAATTTGAGTCAGGATTTGTGCTAACTCCTGCTCATTTTCTTGGCATAGATGGAACCGCTGGCCTACTGGTGACGGAATATAAAGTCAACGATCCAAGTTTCCAGCCAAGCCAAGATTCCGCGGCAAAGTTACAAAGCGTATGGCACAAAGAACAAGAAAGCTTAGACACATTTTGGCATTATTGGCACAATGAATATCTGCTTAGCTTAAGAGAAAGGCCGCTAGAACATAGTCGACAACACGGCTTCACAAAGCGGGAACCAAGAAATGGAGAGGTTGTCATCGTTAAACAAGAAGGACTGCCCAGAGGCTTTTGGAAGCTGGGCCGAATTGTCGAAATCTTACCCGGATGCGATGGCTCAGTACGATCTGCCAAGGTTATGACAAAGTCTGGTAAAAGTTTACGGAGGCCCATTAATCATTTGTATTTTCTTGAAGTTCCAGAAGTGGATATACCAAGTTCGTCTACCTTTGAAGCAATAAAGAACAAGCATCAGCAGCCCGCGGAAAAGAACAAGTTAAAAGAACGACGTGCAGCAGTGGAAGCCAGACACAAGATCAAGGAACAGCTGTCCGATGAAGCTGTTCCAATTTTGTTTTTTTGGCCGGGAACTCACGAGCGCGATTGAATCAAACTGCTTATTTAAAATACAAAAAATAAATAAATCTAAAATTAGCATTAAGTACTTTCTAATCCACTGCTACTAATTTGTCACTTCATACTGTAATAGTAAAGTCAGTATACATATACAGTTGTGCTTTCCTGATCTGTTCCGTCAGAACAAATGGCCTACGTAAATAAACTTTGTAGGTACAATGTGCACCTTGGCACAAAGGCAGTGCGGGGAAAATGGGAAAAAAACAAAGCACGTCCGTTTCTGGAGGATTTCTGCAATCGTAGTTTCTGAGTTTTTTAGTTGATTTGGAGTAAATAAGGCATGACTCTGGGACACCAAAGTTGATTGGATAGCCGGTATCCCAGTCTGGTAAATATCTAGAAAAACAATAAGCATTAAGTAGTAATAGCAATAACAATAGCTGCAGAGGCTATAATTCCATCCGAAAGTTTAATATATTTTCGGAAATTTATTTTCAATTGCGTCTGTTTCATATTTTATGACGCTAAGATCAGTGTCAATACAGTTTATGAATGTACTATATATACTCTTTCGTTTCTTTGTGTCTTCAAGGTAGTAACATCAGCTTTGTTTGCCATGGCATTTAAAACAATGGCTTTATTCGAAGTAATCTAACTCATGGGTTGCAAAGAAGCCCATATTGACTAAAATATATTGAAAATACAATAAAATAAGCTTATTTACTGCAGTACACCATTAGGACGATCGGACCAGCAGTTACAGTATATTTGTAACAGCATATCAGTAAGCCGCTTACTTGTTAAATTAAAAAAAAATTCATGAAACCTTTAAATATGCTGGGCTTAATTTAGAACATAAATATTGTTTTCTGTAGTTTTAAATTCTTTTGTGGTTCAAGCCTTACCGCAGACTGCACTCTTGATTCCCGGGCACGACCGCTTTTGTTTGTCCCAGGCTTAATGAACCCAATAACGGTACATCGGTGCTGTGGTCTGACCTGAATATAAAAACGCATATATATTTTAATTTTTATTTTATATCTAACAACTATAAATAGTTCTACGCAACTTTTATTCAGCTAATTATGTTTTTTTAGAAACTGCCTTGTTTAATAAATTAATAAAACAGTAAGTAAACTGTAGGTGGCTTAAACGTTTACGCTTTTTTTAAAGTTCTAGCTTTTAGCGTTTCTAAAAGCAAATCATGTTTTTCTAATTATCATCGTTTTGGTCTTTTTTTAGCAATTCTTACGTAAGATATTTGATACTTCATTCATAACATGCATTCTAAATTGACAGCCTTATAACATACGATAGTAAAATGTATATAAAATACTAGCAATATAGTTTAATAAATATGAATAGGAAGAATATCAGTAACTAAATATACACTATATATTCGTAAATAAATGCTATATAGTTAACGCACAGCCACGGCTCTAAATTGGTGAACACAGTTTTATTCCAAAAGGACGGCAAATCTGAACCAGGTAATTGTTCAGAGCAAACTGTGGACACGTCCCCCGGACTAACATTGGTCAGCCTGAGCGCACAGCCGAACTCCAACGGTTCTGCTGGCGGTGTCGTTACGGCCAGCTCCGGTGGACCTAAACACAAACAATCATTACCTGAACCGTTTTAAACAAAATCGCACATTATATGTATTTAATGAAGTATTCGTTTCGGTTTAAGCATAAAGCATACGTACTGTAACTGTTATGATGTGTCAAATTCTACAGTTAAGCCCAGTTCATACTTGTAATTAAGAACACAGGGACAGGGTCAAGGACAATTTTTGGTCAGCTACTGTGAACAATGGACATGTTTCGGCTAATTTTTTGCATACGATCTGCAAGTGACCACAGCAGTAATCATCAAAAGTTGGCTCATTTGGCCAGGCAGTTTTCTTGGAATCGCTTAAGGACAAAACGATAGGAACAAGGACAAGGACGAATATGAACCGGGCTTTAAACTTATGTAATTGTACGCAAAGTGTGTTGATTGTGATGATTGCACCGCACAACAGTTTTCCAAAAGTCACATCTCACAACATTTAATTTTTTAAATCTTTGCATAATATTACCGATAATGTTTATTGCCATATTTATTGTTATTGTACGGTCGTGCTAAATCTTTATTAGCCTGAGAGCATGTATGCAAAAAAATTGAACTTGTTTTAATTCACCAAAAATAGACAACAGTGCTTTTTTTAAAAAAACTTACATCCACAAACACTTCTGGGCTCCAGTCTGTACTCGCAAATGACATCAAGCTCACGACGTGCCAAAATGCAGTCTTCTAGACACACTGTCATTTCATTGGTGCTGGCAGAAACGTACAGGAAAACGTCCAGTCGTAATTCGTCTTCTGAATAAGTCCTGTCGAATGATTTATATCTGCACAACAATAAAAACTGTCAGAACTTATTTATCAATATATAACAAAATAGTAGGATATAAATTAATTCAAGCAAAATGATAAATATAATAATTCAGATTTGAGTATAACAATCTTAGTACGCAATGTGATTTTAATATTTAGGCTAAATTCTTTTATGGAAATAGAAAATCTATTGGAACTGTTCTATAATGTTAAGTTTCTACATGCAAACTTAAGGCGTTTTTAACTTGAAAGCATCGAAGCCAACGCGGTATTGTGGTTGGGCACTGGATTTGTAGTTTGTATAGTAGGCCTAGTTAGTTAGTTAAATTTAAGTTAAAAGTTGTAGCGTAGAGCCGTGGGTCAACTAAAAAATGCGTTTTTTAAATGTGCGCTGTAATTTAATTTTAGTCCGCAACTAGGTATTTCAAATAGATACTTGATGCTTACTGAATACGTTTATCGAAAACTTAGATAGTTTGGTCAGAGTTCAGCATTCTGAGCTATGATTTCGCTTACTAGCATATATAAATGTAATAGGATGTTCCTCGCATCAACAATTGTTTATTTTCTGTTTACTTTGCAATTATTCATTATCTGTTTTTACTTCAGCAAACAATGGTCCCCTCGATCGTATGCCGACATGAGTCCAAAGGTATAATATGCTTTGTCCTCGTATATACCATCGACAATCACATCACCAACACCGCTTTTACTGTTACTAAAAATAATATGCACTGTCAATATACTATTAGTTTTGAAGTAGCTATTAATTTACATACATGCGCAAGCTGCATTTGTTCAGAAAGCTGTGCGTCTTATCAAGAGTACATAATAGGACTTTATGTTATGTACTCTTGGTATATATATGTGTAGGTTATAGCACGATGTAGAGTGCACTCAGTAATTTATACGCACTGTTACGTGAAGCTCCAAGTGCATAAACGAGTGCGCGCAGCGCACGAGTTTATGCACGCGGGCTTCACGTGCCAGTGCAAATGATTGCTGAGTGCACGCTACAAAGTATTATAATGTACTTATGTTATAACTGTTTTGAAATAACAGTGCAATAACTAAGATGCACGCCTACAGCAGTGCTATAACTAACTTATACGGCACGCTGTGAATCTAGCAGCGTGCAGTTAGTTATTGTCATTAGTTATTGCACTGTTATTTCAAGACAGGTATGATATAAGTATATATACTGTACTCTTGTTATCATATATATGTATATATACTTGAAGGACTTTTTGTATTTGTCAGTTTTCTGTACTCCATTTCTTATAAATATCAAATTACATAAGGATGCACACTTCAAGTTGCCGTTCAAGCGCACAGTGAAATAACACAACACGATGCTTTTTTAACATGATTTTTGCGACATGATTTTGCTTAGTCCAGATTGGGGTATAAAACTTGGTTAGCTTATTCTAGTCAACTGATCTCACAATAGTTTTTTCTGGAAGCGCAGGTCTTTGCATTGTGAGTTTTTGACGCAAAACAATGATTCTGGAATGATAAAAAATGACGCACCGATAGTCCAAAAACGAAACAAACTCGTTTTCGTCTGCGAAAGCGGGGGTGCGAGTGAATGGGGGATGTAGTTTTTGACAAGCGAAACTAGCTTTGGCTATATTTGTCTCTTTCTCGAGGACTTTATAACACACGGCTTCAACTTGATCCCATCCGGGGGGACATTCAATTTCACGGCGGGCTGCAACTATATTCCACGTAATTTCTGAAAAGTAGAACGCTTTGTTGAAACTTTTTAATTAATGGTATTTTCTTTCCAGGACAAAACAAGCTTTTAGTTGAGATTTTCAAATAACAAGATTTTCTTGTGACTACTGACTATCCGGTTATTAAAATTAAGAAATCCTGATTAAAAACTATTAAAAACGGCGCTACTAATAAATATTAAATGAGCATTGAAATCCATTCCAAATCCCCATAATTAAACAAACACAAGTTTAACTTTGAACTTGTTTATTTAATATATGATGTTTTGCAATTTATTTTTTAATGCTTAACGGTTTTTCTAATTTTTAAGTACCTTCATTTTGTCGTTTTTTTCGATCGTGTTTCGTTTTTCTTTCTTTCTGCATTTTGTTTTTTTGAGATGAAGATACATTATCTTTTTTGTCTTGTTCTTCCTCAGTTGACTTTTCTTTATTTTCATTCGACACTTTCGTTTTTATTTCTAAATCAATGCTTCCATCGATTGCTACGTGTTCTTTTTCGGTTGACTTTTCTTCATTTTCATCATTTTCTTTAGTTTTATTTTTTAAACCTGTGTCACCACCCTTTGCCACATTTTCTTTACTACCACTTTCATTGCGTTGCACCCCTGCCGCTGTTTCCAGTAAATCAAACGAAATTTCCTTAAAAAAAACTTGATAAACACATTACATTTAGTTTTGTGATTTTTTGTCCGGTTTATATGCAAGCTTACAAACTAGATCTCTTGACTAGCTAGATGAAATGCGTCATGCCATGCGCCATGAAATGCGCCCTCGTGTGAAACAGGCTTTATAATTCTCTTTTCAAATTTTTTCTCTACGCTCATCCGTTAAGTTAAGAATTTATGACCCGCTGTTAAAATGATATTCACCCTAAACTTTATCATTCAAAAACAACGATCTCCACTAATTTTATAATTCTGTACAACACTACACTGTACACTATACACAAATTTTTATGACTTTAGCAATAAACTTAAGTTCTTTATTCGAAAACCTGTAAACTGTAGTTTCACTGTCACATTTTCTTAACCTAATCTGTAGCAATAAAAAATGTAAAATTAACCAGAGCAGCCAACGAAGGAATCAAGCCAGCCGCCCTTCGTCTGTAGGGATTCAAATTGCACAACGTGACCGATGGAAAAGTTATCATCTCCCCATGAGACAGCTAAAAGTTGCATACATGGAATTTCACCACAACGGATAGGAGGCAAGATTTGTGCCATGTTTAATAGCATCGTCAGTGCAGTTTTGTTGCTTACTATTTTACTGTGACTGTTATATTCATAGAAATATACATAGCTATTTGTCTAGAAATGTATCGTCAACAGAAAAAGCAAAAAGTAAAAAGTAAACGTATATTGCCAAAGCAAAGAACCAAAAGTTCACTAGGTTGCTTTATTTTCATTTTTTTCAGGAATTGGCCTTTTTTGGTGATTTTGGTTATAACCATTTACAAGCACGTAATGACTAGAGTACATAATAGGATGGTAATAATGACAATATTTTTGTTATTTTTCTGTAAAGAAGACAAATGATAAAACAAACCCAAGAAGATTCTAGTCCGTGAACCTCTTGATAACTGCATTGAGTAGGTTTGCTTAGTAATAGGCTACATTTTAGTCCGACACGGTTTCTGCAAATGCACTAGTTCTGAATCTATGGTCACAGGCATATTGCCCTACAAAATAGGATTATATAATACTATTTACTCTCTGAATTAAGCAACAATAGGTGACAAAAACGTCAAGTGTTACCTCAGTTACTGTATTTTTGTAATAACTTGTAAATTCGGAAAGAAGGATAGTAAAGGCAAAAGTTCCAAGCGCAGTGGCCAAGCAAGTAACAAGAGACCAAAAATAGCAGCAAAATCCTTTCTCGGTTCGTAGAATTAAATTCACACCGTGCGCCGATATATCCGTGTTTTGGAAAAATTTCATGTTAGTCACAAAATTTTCGCAGTAACCGCACTGACGCCTAAATATCGAATTATTGACTTCGAACTAAAATACTTATATTTAACAATGACATTTCTATACTTACAGAACGAAACTGTACTTGCTAGCAGTCCTAGTTTTTTTCAATCATGAGTTATTGTGACACTGCAACATAAATAAATTTTTTAGATTATTTTAATTAGATATGTGTTTGGATTACCAATCACATAAAATCTTAA
>JASANF010017648.1:0-32029 GCA_030248245.1 Trissonchulus sp. WLG1_4
TCTTGCAAATCAACAGTCTTGCATATAGCTACGTGCACAGCATGATACACACGCCCACACAAACAGTGCATTTCAAGACCTGCCTCCACTTTAACAGTAGAACTCCAATGAATCATAGAAGACGATTGCAATATAGTATATACGCGGCGGCTGAAGCCGCCGCGTAAAAACGCCAAAAATTGACCCATGAGGATAAAACAACCTGAAAAATGCGTTGTATACAGGAAAAAATTGACGAAAAACCATGGGTGACAAGGGCTGTCCTTAGACGTTCGTACTTTCTACCTTGGCAAGTTTCTACTTTTGTTTCAAAAACCTCTACTTTTTTCTTATATTTTTCTACAATTTTTCTCCTTTTTTTCAACATCTTTTTAAAACTGTTCCGGCTACATTTTCGCTCTAATCTTAGTTTTATAGACAGTCTACACCTACAGGCGAAACATGCTAATTAAAATACGTTTTATTTTATCAACTATTCTGCATTTTTTGTACTTTTTTATACTATTGCAGATGACTGACAAAAGCTGTTATTAGTGCTGTATTTTAATAACCTTAATTTATTATGCCGCAAATTATTATATCAGGAATATCGATAGAATTCCCATACGTGCCATACAAATGCCAGGAAGTGTACATGGCGAAAGTGATTGAATGCTTGAATAATGTAAGTTTGTTTATATCTTCTTTAATCCTAGATGTAATATATTATATAGTTTTTCAATTTTACTTTGAGTTCTAAAGGTTGAGGGCTGCTGGGTCGACTGGTCGAGTGGCTTCATTTGGGTACCAAAATTTTGGGTACCCTTCCCCCCCTTGGTGGGACCCCCTCTCTCCTGCGTCAACTCAGTTTTCAAAACAAATCAAATCAAATTTATTTACTCGGTGCCACAACGCATACCGAGCTACGATGCAAAGAACAGCACACTGTTTGCTAACATGCACCGCAATCATCATAAAACAAATTAGTCACAAAAGGAAAAACAAGTCTTAAAAAGCAAACAAATAAAAAAATTACACAAAAAAACAGTAAACACACAAAGCAATTATCAAACGAAATCGGCAAGTCTAACATAAGTCATATTTGAGAAAAGTGCTAAAATCAAGGTTACAAATTGAAGTTTTAAAGGTGTCAACCGAAGGCTTATGGACTATGTCACATGGCAAGCTATTCCAAACGGGTACCACACGGCTAGTAAAGTACGACATGCGAGCGTTGGAGCAAAATTTCGCCCTCACAAGTGCCATAGAATGTCGTCTTGAACTGCGAGGTGTAGGGACGAACTGGAAAAAATCATCAAAACTTAATCCGTCCATATTTTTTACAATTTTAGAACACTGGATTAGGTCAGCAACAGGGGCGGTCCCAGGGGGGGGGGGCGGGGGGGGGGGGCGGCCGCCCCCCCCCCGAAATTTTTCCCGACTGGAATTTTACACAAGGGTCCCCCCTTTGGTTTTTATGGTCCGACAGGAAAATTTTTCTGATGCGTCTCTAATGGACCAAATTTGGCCTAAAAATTAAAAATTTCCCCCAATTTTTTCCTGGGGGCTGCCGCCCCCAGACCCCTGCAACTCTGTGGCTTACTATTCCTTGTTATTATCTTTCATCAAAGCCTATACATGTATACATGAGTACATTATGCTGCATTTGCATGTCTACACGAGTATATTATGCTGCATTTAGTTGTGTAATACACTGTCTTCTGTCTGATGTGACGTTCCCATCATGTGTTTTATTTTCCTGTCGGAAAAAAATTTCTGATACGTCTCCTGTTGACCAAATTCAACCTAAAAATTGAAAAATTCTCCATTTTTTCCTGTTTACACCACTGGTTTTTACTACAAACAGACTCAATTCATTACCCTTGATATGGCTACGGCAATAACAAATTAGCGTAAAGCCGAAAAACGCTATTATAAAAAGTCAAAAAATTTCTTCAGACCTCCGCCCCCCCCCGAAATCGAAGTCTGGGACCGCCAGTGGTCAGCAACTAATCTACGTCGTTCAAGCGTGTCAAGCCCTAAGGACTGAAGGCATTCACTGTAGGTATAATTTCTAATTTCAGGTATACGCTTGGTGAACTTTCTTTGCACTGAGTCGACGAGAACTATGTCTTTTTTAAGAAAAGGAGACCACACTACACTATTGAACTCTAGAATAGGACGTACATACTTGGTGAAAAAAGCCTTAAGGAAATTTTTGTTTCTGCACGTGCAAGTTTTAAAAATTAAGTGAGAGCGCTGAAGTGCTTTAGCAGTGACATTGAGACAATGCTCTGAAAATTTTAGGTCATTAGAGATCAGCACACATAAGTCCTTCGTAAGTCTAACATTCGGTACTTCTATATTTTCGACAGTATAAGCCCGCGACAGATTCGAACTACCTAGTCGCAATACGTTACATTTCTCTGTAGCTATTTTCAACTGATGCGATTTCGTCCAACGCAAAACATTTGTCACGTCATCATGCACACGCGCATGAGAGAGCTCATCTTTGCTAGAGCCATAAATTTTACAATCGTCAGCAAAATTTTTATGCTACAGTTTTTAACTTCATTTGCGATGTCGTTGATGTACACGAGAAAAAGCAAAGGGTTCTGGACGGAGCAGCCTTTACGCGGTGGAACCAGCACCAGCAGACCATCAGCCGGTGCAAACTGCTCTACTCGGGGCCCCACAGCCCCCCTCGGAAGAATCCCTTCAGAAACCCAAAACCTCCCATGGTCCCCCCCCCCCAAGGTCGCCGGTCGGGTTTTTGGCAAGGGGTCAACACATGCCAGCAGTGTTGATCCTACTCATCCTGCTAATTGCTGGCATCGAACCGAACCCAGGTCCTAAAGTGGGCAAGGCCTGGCTCTGCTGTGCTTGCACCAAGAAAATAAACAAAACGACTACCTCAGCTCTGTGTCATGTCTGCAATGATTGGGCTCACTACAAGCAATGCTGTGTTATTGTCAATAAACTCCACACCTGTGTGAAATGTAGTTCTAACGCAGGTCAACCCAGCCAGGGGCCCTCAAGCCTCCACCACGGGGGCTCAGCCAGCCCGAGTCGGCAGAACCCCACAACTGTGCACAATCCGGGCACACCATGTCCGAACCCCGGGCCCGGGCCTAGCTCAGGCTCGCCTAGCCCACACCAAAGGCAGAACTTGCCCAGTTTGGGGACTATATCACAGCGCAGTCTAAATCTGCTGCAGTTCAACTGCAACGGTATCTCCAACAAAAGAACGGAGCTTGAAGTGTACCTGCTGGTAATGCTGGTGGCCTCTTAATGTTGGTGCACAACGATATCCCTTTTGTTGTCGCTGACATTCCTAATACGGGTCAGATCGAATCTCGAAGCATTAAGATCGAACATGATGACAAAAAGCTATCAGTGTTCAACATTTTTATCCCACCGACCAGCAGCTGCACCCCTGGCTTCATTCCATCAATCGCCGGCTTTCTAAACCAACCGGATGCTATCATCCTTGGGGACTTCAACGCCCATGATAAACTCTGCTATTCTAGCATCAGCGACAGGAGAGGCGCAGATATTGCGGAGGAAATTAATGACTCAAATTGCGGCACACTGAATCTGGATAGCCCGACCAGGCTACCCTCCCGTGGGCAACCAACATCACCCGATATAACAATTGCAAGCGCCTCATTAATCAGTCGCATCACATGGAGCACCTCAGTCCGGTTGAACTCAGACCATCTGCCTATACATGTAACTTACCAACTGCAGACCAAACCAGAAAGCGCCCCTCGGAAAACATTCATAAATTTACGACGAGCCAACTGGGAACTATATAGCTCTGAGACTGAGCAACGTTTTGGTCAACTGGGTCCGCCAACCGAAGTCATGGAAGGAGAAAAGATTTTCCGAAAAATCATATTAAAGGCTAGCAAGCAGGGTTGGCAAGTCTCGGGTTTGCAACCGAGACCGAGACCGAGACCGAGACCAGGCTACCGAGACCACCCAAACGAGACCTACGAGTAGCGAACGACCGGAGGTAAAATTTTGCCGGAGCCGGAGCCGGAGTCGGAGGCAGTGTTTTTAATAAAATTTCAATTAGAAAAAATGTTGACAATTGTGAAAAAATTTTCAATTTTTTTTGAAACAGCATTCTTTAATTTTTCAACAGTCACGCCCCATTTCTATACATACATATGTCTTTATATACTCACTCATACGACCAGTATATATAGTTGGCCACTGACTGGTCCCGGTTTCAGGTGATCTCACACAAAATTTTCATCAACATTGACAAAAAGTCAAAAATTTGGTCAAATTAAGCAGTATTATTTTGACTGCTGTTCCAAGGGCGTAGTCAGGAGTCAGAAGGAGGGTTTTCTCAGGGGTGTTTGTCTGAACCTCAGACTCACCTCCCCCTTTTAGTCAAACTTGCAAAATTGTCAAGAAGCTTATATTACTCCCAACAAAATAGACAATTTGAAAAGATTAGGTATATTTTCCTTTTTTGCCTCAAAGAGTTGGCTTAGTTTGATTGAGTAATGTGTTTTGGGAGTGATGCTTTTTTTAAAGTTGGCTTCAGAAGTGTTTAAGAGGCGTTTGAATAAATTTGTTACTTTTGGAAAAGTGGGAAAGTTGTGTGTATGGTTGATTTTAAATTTGAAATGGGAGAAAATAATTTAGAATGAGAATTGTATTTTTAGGTTCTTTGTTTTCAAAACTCATTCAAAAATATCAAAGTTTAATATTTTTAAATACAAAAAAGTAAAATATAGGATTTAAAATAAAGTGTAGAAGAACTAAAAAGTACTAAGAATAATAAATATGCATGAAATTACATTACTATATGATTTAAAATAAACGTAGAAAAATCCAACGCGCTTCGAAGCGCTTCAAAGTTGAAATGAATTCAACTCAGGCTGCTTCGAAGCGCGTCGAAGCAAAGCGCGGCGTGGCATTGAAAAGCGTGGGAACGCTTTGGACGTTTTGAGAAAAGCCAGGCCCCCCTTCCAAGCCACGCTGGGCTTGGCTTGGAAGCGCTTCGAAGCTTACAAAAGCGTTCCCACGCTTTCCAATGCCAGGCCTCGCTTTGCTTTGAAGCGCTTTGAAGCGCTTCGAGATTTTTGTGAAGTATAGCAGGGGCTTTACACTTTGTAGAAGACACAATGCCATAAATGTATCTAGCTTCCTGGGATTACCGTTCTCACCCCTGTAATTTAAGCGTATACCAGTCGCGTAGCGAGGAAAGTTAGGGGGGGCTGATTTTTCAATTTTTGGAATGGGTAAATGTACTTTTTTGCTATTTTAACATAAAAATTTGTGAAATAACAACACATGCAAACATTGTACAAAATTTGACCGGCCGAAAACATAGAGCTAAAGTCAAGTTCAAGTCACTAAGTCACGTAGTTAAAGTCTATAGGGGTCTGGCGGCCCCTGGATTAAGTGTGAGAAACTTTTGATTTTTAGGTTGAGTTTAGTCAATTAGAGACGTAAAAATACATAATGCTAGAGGTAGTCACCCCATTACAACTGGCAGTAATATAAGGACTGGAACCTGACTAATCGCTTCGTCTAACCTTGTGATTTTCTCAAAATTTGAACTTTTTGCCAAATTTGAACAGTAATTTCTCGGCACTTTTTTTTGCCTGAGCCGGAGCTGGAGGCTCAAATCGGCCGGAGCCGGAGCCGGAGCCTCCGGTCGATCCTATACAGACGAGACCAGCCTTTGGGGACCTTTTTTCAAGTTTCAATTTCAAAAATTTTTGAGATACTTTGAATTATGAAAAAATTTGTAATTAAATTACAAAAAAATGTCCAAAATTTATATGAAATTTATGACTTGAGAATACTCAACAATATGTAAAATCTTTGGAACTTTAGTAAGTTTTGAAAACTTTAAGTCTCATCTGAAATACCGTAGACCACTATGGCAGGTCTCGGTTTTCCTACCGTAGGAAAACCGAGACCTGCCATAGGGTGGTCTCGGTATTTCAGATGAGACTTAAAGTTTTCAAAACTTACTAAAGTTACGAAGATTTTTTTGATATTGTTGAGTTTCTCGCAACTTCGCAAGTCATACACTCATACCTCATAACCTAAGGGTCATTTTTTTGTAATGTAATTATAAATTTTTCATAATTCAAAGTATCTCAAAAATTTTTGAAATTGAAACTTGAAAAAAAGGTCCCCCAAGGGCTGGTCTCGGTCTCGTAGGTAGCGATCGACCGGAGGCTCCGGCTCCGGCTCCGGCCGGATTTGAGCCTCCGGCTCCGGCTCCGGCAAAAAAAGTGCCGGAGCCGGAGAATTTTCACTGTTCAGAATTTGGCAAAAAGTTCAAATTTTGAGAAAAAATCACAAGGTTAACGAAGCGGTTAGTCGGTTACAGTACTTATATTACTGCCAGTTGTAATGGCGGTGACTACCCCTCTAGCATTATGTATTTTTACGTCTCTAATTGACTAAATCTGACCTAAAAATCAAAGTTTCTCACACTTTTAATCCAGGGGCGGCCCCCAGACCCCTATAGACTTGTAACTACATACGTGACTTAGTGACTTGAACTTGACTTTTAGCTCTGATGTTTTCGGCCGGTCAAATTTTGTACAATGTTTGCATGTGCTGTTATTTCACAAATTTTTATGTTAAAATAACAAAAAAGTACATTTTACCCATTCCAAAAATTGAAAAATCAGCCCCCCGCTAAGTTTTTTCCTCGCTACGCGACTGGTATACGCTTAAAAACCAAAAACAACCCCAACACAAACAACCACCACACCCAAACAACCAACAACCAAAAACACCAACACCCCAACACCCACCAAACACCACTCACCCCAACACAAACACAACCACAACAAAATAACCAAAACACAAACACTCTAATAACACAATCAAAAAAAAAAAATTTTACAGGGGCGAGGAGGTTAAAATCCCAGGAAACCCCAAAGCTAGATACATTTACCCTTAAATTTATGGCATTGTTGTTTGTTCAGCGTAATCTTTTCCAAATTGTCTATTTTGTTGGGAGTAATATAAGCTTCTTGACAATTTTGCAAGGTTTGACTAAAAGGGGGAGGTGAGGTCCGAGGTTCAGACGAACACCCTGAGAAAACCCTCCTGCTGACTCCTGACTACGCCCTTGGAACAGCAGTCAAAATAATACTGCTTAATTTGACCAAATTTTTGACTTTTTGTCAATGTTGATGAAAATTTTGTGTGAGATCACCTGAAACCGGGACCAGTCAGTGGCCAACTATATATACTGGTCGTATGAGTTAGTATATAAAGACATATGTATGTATAGAAATGGGGCGTGACTGTTGAAAAATTAAAGAATGCTGTTTCAAAAAAAAATTGAAAATTTTTTCACAATTGTCAACATTAAAAACACTGCCTCCGGCTCCGGCTCCGGCAAAATTTTACCTCCGGTCGTTCGCTACTCGTAGGTCTCGTTTGGGTGGTCTCGGTAGCCTGGTCTCGGTCTCGGTCTCGGTCTCGGTTGCAAACCCGAGACTTGCCAACCCTGCTTGCTAGCCTTTAATATGATTTTTCGGAAAATCTTTTCTCCTTCCATGACTTCGGTTGGCGGACCCAGTTGACCAAAACGTTGCTCAGTCTCAGAGCTATATAGTTCCCAGTTGGCTCGTCGTAAATTTATGAATGTTTTCCGAGGGGCGCTTTCTGGTTTGGTCTGCAGTTGGTAAGTTACATGTATAGGCAGATGGTCTGAGTTCAACCGGACTGAGGTGCTCCATGTGATGCGACTGATTAATGAGGCGCTTGCAATTGTTATATCGGGTGATGTTGGTTGCCCACGGGAGGGTAGCCTGGTCGGGCTATCCAGATTCAGTGTGCCGCAATTTGAGTCATTAATTTCCTCCGCAATATCTGCGCCTCTCCTGTCGCTGATGCTAGAATAGCAGAGTTTATCATGGGCGTTGAAGTCCCCAAGGATGATAGCATCCGGTTGGTTTAGAAAGCCGGCGATTGATGGAATGAAGCCAGGGGTGCAGCTGCTGGTCGGTGGGATAAAAATGTTGAACACTGATAGCTTTTTGTCATCATGTTCGATCTTAATGCTTCGAGATTCGATCTGACCCGTATTAGGAATGTCAGCGACAACAAAAGGGATATCGTTGTGCACCAACATTAAGAGGCCACCAGCATTACCAGCAGGTACACTTCAAGCTCCGTTCTTTTGTTGGAGATACCGTTGCAGTTGAACTGCAGCAGATTTAGACTGCGCTGTGATATAGTCCCCAAACTGGGCAAGTTCTGCCTTTGGTGTGGGCTAGGCGAGCCTGAGCTACGCCCGGGGTTCGGACATGGTGTGCCCGGACTGTGCACAATTGTGGGGTTCTGCCGACTCGGGCTGGCTGAGCCCCCGTGGTGGGGGCTTGAGGGCCCCTGGTTGGGTTGACCTGCGTTAGAACTACATTTCACACAGGTGTAGAGTTTATTGACAATAACACAGCATTGCTTGTAGTAAGCCCAATCATTGCAGACATGACACAGAGCTGAGGTAGTCGTTTTGTTTATTTTCTTGGTGCAAGCACAGCAGAGCCAGGCCTTGCCCACTTTAGGACCTGGGTTCGGTTCGATGCCAGCAATTAGCAGGATGAGTAGGATCAACACTGCTGGCATGTGTTGACCCCTTGCCAAAAACCCGACCGGCGACCTTGGGGGGGACCATGGGAGGTTTTGGGTTTCTGAAGGGATTCTTCCGAGGGGGGCTGTGGGGCCCCGAGTAGAGCAGTTTGCACCGGCTGATGGTCTGCTGGTGCTGGTTCCACCGCGTAAAGGCTGCTCCGTCCAGAACCCTTTGCTTTTTCTCGTGTACATCAACGACATCGCAAATGAAGTTAAAAACTGTAGCATAAAAATTGTTGCTGACGATTGTAAAATTTATGGCTCTAGCAAAGATGAGCTCTCTCATGCGCGTGTGCATGATGACGTGACAAATGTTTTGCGTTGGAATCGCATCAGTTGAAAGTAGCAACAGAGAAATGTAACGTATTGCGACTAGGTAGTTCGAATCTGTCGCGGGCTTATACTGTTGAAAATATAGAAGTACCGAATGTTAGATTTACGAAGGACTTAGGTGTGCTGATCTCTAATGACCTAAAATTTTCAGAGCATTGTCTCAATGTCACTGCTAAAGCACTTCAGCGCTCTCACTTAATTTTTAAAACTTGCACGTGCAGATACAAAAATTTCCTTAAGCAGGGTTTTTTTTTCAAAAAATTTTGTGTGCATAATTGTGCAAAATTTTAATTTTAGTGTGCAAAATTTTATTTTTTTGTGCAAAAAGTACATGCGTTTTTTTGTCAATTTAATGGCAAATATACATATTTTTATACCTCTAGAGGTACGTATATACGTTTATATTGTATATGAAATCGTAGAATTGGCAGATTCAGGATTTTTTCCGGGTGTAGCAATCCTTTACTCCGTGAACCATTTCAATTTACAAAAGCGGATGCGGTAGGTCTGCGGGGGTTGGGGGCGGCAACCCCGCAGGAAATTTTTTCAATTTTTAGTTTAAAACGGTGCATTATGAGCTTATCACAGCCCTGTCGGGAACACACAAACACCAAAATGGCGCCCCTTGTGTAAAATTTTGAAAACGGGCACGTTCCGCTTATACAGTATTGTGCATAAAAAAGTTCCCTGTTCGTCGGCGTCCGACGAGCTTCATCCGTCGCGAAAAGTGACCAAGGTTGGCCGGAAAGTGACAACAAAATTTTTCAAAAAGTGCTCCAAAACACATTTCAATGCAAAAAAGTGAAAAATTGAAAATTATTTGTGCGTCACTTTCCGGCCACCGTTCGTCACTTTTCGCGAAGCATGAAGCTCGTCGTACGCCGACGAACAGCTTTTTTACGCGCAGTGCTGTATACATGCCACATTTTGCTATAGTGGAAGCCAATGAGATTATTTTAATTTGAACAAGACGTATCGAAAATTTTTCCGACAGGGGAATAAGAGCCAAAGCGTCACATCAGATACATGTACACGTGTAGAGGCTTGGACAAAAGACAATAACAAGGGAGAGAAAGCCAGTAAGTTGCAGGGGTCTGGGGGCGGCAGCCCCCAGGAAAAATTTTTCGATTTTTCATTCAAAACTGTGCATTCTGAGCTTATCACCGGCCCGTCGGGCACTGTGCATTATTGTGCAAAATTTTAATTTTTGTGTGCAAAATTTAAAAAAAGTGTGCATTTGCACAGGGTTTTGCACAAAAAAAAAACCCTGTCCTTAAGGCTTTTTCACCAAGTACGTACGTCCTATTCTAGAGTTCAATAGTGTAGTGTGGTCTCCTTTTCTTAAAAAAGACATAGTTCTCGTCGAGTCAGTGCAAAGAAAGTTCACCAAGCGTATACCTGAAATTAGAAATTATACCTACAGTGAATGCCTTCAGTCATCAGTTTAAGTTATTTTGTTTGTTTTATTTAACACTCTGGACTTGTTCCAAAAATTAATTTTATTTCCATAAATAGAATTAAGCTTAGGAGTTAACCGAAAAATGATAAGCCGATAAGCGGGTCATGAGCTTTCGTTTGGTATATTTGAAACTGGGTTTGGTACACTAAAAACTGGATTATTATATTTATCATTATGCTTAGGATAGTTTATAACCTATTAATTATTATTATTACAAGTCTAGTGCGTCTAGTTTAGACTAGCTCGACCAGATCAGATTGATTGTTTTCATAACGCAAGAGTCATTACGTTTGATATCGCAAAATTTTCAACGTCATTTGTGAGGAAATTGTCAGAACTGTCAAATGAAGGATGACATGAGGCTGCGACGTTACATAACCACAAAATACCTTTGATAAAAGTGAGCCGTTTCTGAACAGTTGCAGTTTGATAAATTAGTGCCCTTTTAAATTTTACTGCTCAATGGAAGTTCTAAATCACGTAACTACTCGCGCTGTTCAGAAGCGGCCTATTTTTTTATTTTAAATCAATTTCGAACCTGTTTAATGACACTCGATCAAACATAAGCTCAGTCAAAATTTGAAATGCGCGGCGCCATTCAGCCTAAGAATGAGTTTCTACAGCTTACGCTGTAGACCTTAGAAAGCAGCAGCCTCAAAAGCTGACTGCAGTCACATTTAAAGGCGAAGGCTGCAGCTTCAAAAGCTGGCAGCAGTCACCTTTAAAGGGACTCTCATTGTTTAAGCAGCCTTCAGCCAATATTTTGGCTGAAAACTGCCACTTACCACAAGACAACGGCCAAAGCCGAAATCCCATGGGTTGAGCTGCGAACCTTCCTCCTAGAAGGCCGCAGTTCACAAAGAGAGCAAGCCATCCAAACAGACGGCTTGCTGGTCAGTCAAGACTGACGATCTTCTCATTTTTCAGCCCCCTTATACTAACTTTTAAACTCATTTGCATATTCATATAGTTTTTGAGCAATCCGATTGGCTGATCAAAGCATTGCACATCCCACGTGACTTTACAAAAATGATCGATCTTTGTTATTATGAAAATGAAAAAAAGAAAAATGAAAAATTTGCATCGGTCCAGGATCGAACTGGGTACCTCTGGTTCCCCGTAACAAATTACGTAGAAACCACACACTAATCCATTGCGCCACCGGTGCTTCTGAAAACTAATGTTCTAAACATCGTTAAATTTGTAAGTTCCTGCGTTGATTTGATGAAGTTGGCAAAAATAATTTAAATTTTTTAAATTTTGAACCAATTTTGATTAATCCTTATAAGTGTGTTAATAAACATAACTTGATCTTTCTATTGGTATACTCAAATCCGAATTATTATAGTTATCATTTTGCTTAGGATAGTTTATATCCTATTAAACAAGTCGGTTGACATCAACGGGTTGCCGACCGGTGTTAAAAGACCCTCTATTCTAAGCAGAGGACCCTCTATTCTAGGTAGAGGACCCTATGTTTTAGGTAAAGGACTCTCTAGATTAGGCAAAAAACCCTCTAGATTGGGCAAAAAAGTTCTGGAGCCCAAATTACCCCTATGGGCAGGGTGCCCTAGGGGTGTCATCATGGAAGGGTCCCGAGGGGTCCTAGACGAGAATGGACCTTGGATTCGTGTTCCGGGGCCCAAATTACCCCTAGGGACGTCAAAATCCAAATTTCGAAAATTTGAGCCCTGGGGACACCCTGGGCAGGCTGCCCTAGGGGGGTCATGGAAGGGTCCCGAGGGGTCCTAGACGAAAATGGACCTCGGATTCGTGTTCCGGGGCCCAAATTACCCCTAGGGACGTCAAAATCCAAATTTCGAAAATTTGAGCCCTGGGGACACCCTGGGCAGGCTGCCCTAGGGGGGTCATGGAAGGGTCCCGAGGGGTCCTAGACGAAAATGGACCTCGGATTCGTGTTCCGGGGCCCAAATTACCCCTAGGGACGTCAAAATCCCAATTTCGAAAATTTGACCCCTGGGGACCCCCTGGGCAGCGTGCCCTAGGGGGGCCATGGAAGAGTCCCGAGGGGTCCTAGACGAAAATGGACCTCGGATTCGTGTTCCGGGGCCCAAAGTACCCCTAGGGACGTCAAAATCCCAATTTCGAAAATTTGACCCCTGGGGACCCCCTGGGCAGCGTGCCCTAGGGGGGTCATGGAAGAGTCCCGAGGGGTCCTAGACGAAAATGGACCTCGGATTCGTGTTCCGGGGCCCAAATTACCCCTAGGGACGTCAAAATCCCAATTTCGAAAATTTGACCCCTGGGGACCCCCTGGGCAGCGTGCCCTAGGGGGGTCATGGAAGAGTCCCGAGGGGTCCTAGACGAAAATGGACCTCGGATTCGTGTTCCGGGGCCCAAAGTACCCCTAGGGACGTCAAAATCCCAATTTCGAAAATTTGACCCCTGGGGACCCCCTGGGCAGCGTGCCCTAGGGGGGGTCATGGAAGGGTCCCGAGGGGTCCTAGACGAAAATGGACCTCGGATTCGTGTTCCGGGGCCCAAATTACCCCTAGGGACGTCAAAATCCCAATTTCGAAAATTTGACCCTTGGGGACCCCCTGGGCAGCGTGCCCTAGGGGGGTCATGGAAGAGTCCCGAGGGGTCCTAGACGAAAATGGACCTCGGATTCGTGTTCCGGGGCCCAAAGTACCCCTAGGGACGTCAAAATCCCAATTTCGAAAATTTGACCCCTGGGGACCCCCTGGGCAGCGTGCCCTAGGGGGGTCATGGAAGAGTCCCGAGGGGTCCTAGACGAAAATGGACCTCGGATTCGTGTTCCGGGGCCCAAATTACCCCTAGGGACGTCAAAATCCCAATTTCGAAAATTTGACCCCTGGGGACCCCCTGGGCAGCGTGCCCTAGGGGGGTCATGGAAGAGTCCCGAGGGGTCCTAGACGAAAATGGACCTCGGATTCGTGTTCCGGGGCCCAAAGTACCCCTAGGGACGTCAAAATCCCAATTTCGAAAATTTGACCCCTGGGGACCCCCTGGGCAGCGTGCCCTAGGGGGGTCATGGAAGAGTCCCGAGGGGTCCTAGACGAAAATGGACCTCGGATTCGTGTTCCGGGGCCCAAAGTACCCCTAGGGACGTCAAAATCCCAATTTCGAAAATTTGACCCCTGGGGACCCCCTGGGCAGGGTGCCCTAGGGGGGTCATGGAAGGGTCCCGAGAGGTCCTAGACGAAAATGGACCTCGGATTCGTCTTCCGGGGCCCAAATTACCCCTAGGGACGTCCACATCCAAATTTCGAAAATTGGACATCTGAAACCCATCTTTTACACCCTTTTATACTAATGGCTGAAACATGACCCCAACAGGTTTCGTCCATTTTCCCTTCAAGGTCACGTGACGCGGGCCCCCGAGGGGCCACGAGTCCATAAAGTTGGGGGGTGCAAGTACTAATGGTAGAGATCCCTCTACCAAAGTTTGGGACCAATCCGACCAGGGGGGGCTGAGAAAAACCTGTTTCAAATTAGTGTCCGGAGAATAATAATAATAATATTAATATTAACAAGTCGGTTGACATCAACGGGTTGCCGACAGTGGGTAAAGGACCCTCTATTCTAAGCAGAGGACCCTCTATTCTAGGCAGATGATTCTCTGTTTGTGTTCAGAAGCTCAAATTACCCCTAGGGACGTCAAAATCCCAATTTCGTAAATTTGACCCCTGGGGACCCCCTGGGCAGGGTGCCCTAGGGGGTCATGGAAGGGTCCCGAGAGGTCCTAGACGAAAATGGACCTCGGATTCGTCTTCTGGGGCCCAAATTACCCCTAGGGACGTCAAAATCCGAATTTCGAAAATTTGACCGCTGGGGCCCCCTGGGCATGGTGCCCTAGGGGGGTTATGGAAGGGTCCAGAGGGGTCCTAGACAAAAATGGACCTCGGATTCGTGTTCCGGGGCCCAAATTACCCCTAGGGACGTCAAAGTCTCAATTTCGAAAATTTGACCCCTGGGGACCCCCTGGGCAGGGTGCCCTAGGGGGGTCATGGAAGGGTCCAGAGGGGTCCTAGACGAAAATGGACCTCGGATTCGTGTTCCGGGGCCCAAATTACCACTAGGGACGTCAAAATCCCAATTTCGAAAATTTGACCCCTGGGGACCCCCTGGGCAGGGTGCCCTAGGGGGGTCATGGAAGGGTCCCGAGGGGTCCTAGACGAAAATGGACCTCGGATTCGTGTTCCGGGGCCCAAATTACCCCTAGGGACGTCAAAATCCCAATTTCGAAAATTTGACCCCTGGGGACCCCCTGGGCAGGGTGCCCTAGGGGGGTCATGGAAGGGTCCCGAGGGGTCCTAGACGAAAATGGACCTCGGATTCGTGTTCCGGGGCCCAAATTACCCCTAGGGACGTCAAAATCCCAATTTCGAAAATTTGACCCCTGGGGACCCCCTGGGCAGGGTGCCCTAGGGGGGTCATGGAAGGGTCCCGAGAGGTCCTAGACGAAAATGGACCTCGGATTCGTCTTCCGGGGCCCAAATTACCCCTAGGGACGTCCAAATCCAAATTTCGAAAATTGGACATCTGAAACCCATCTTTTACACCCTTTTATACTAATGGCTGAAACATAACCCCAACAGGTTTCGTCCATTTTCCCTTCAAGGTCACGTGACGCGGGCCCCCGAGGGGCCACGAGTCCATAAAGTTGGGGGGTGCAAGTACTAATGGTAGAGATCCCTCCACCAAAGTTTGGGACCAATCCGACCAGGGGGGGCTGAGAAAAACCTGTTTCAAATTAGTGTCCGGAGAATAATAATAATTAATATACTTATACTATCCTATTCATAATGATAATGAAGATATCATCTCCATATTAAAATATCAGTTAGAACCATGTGTGTTAATAAGACGTTTAACTTTCGAATCTCGTGCAGTGGCTTGGTTCCAAAGTTATACGCAACGTAAATCGGAGTTATTTGTCTGTTGCTATAAGCAACGTTTAAACGTTATTACAAAAAACTCTTTACTTCCAATCTGTTTCATCAAAGTGTCTAAAAGAAGCGTTAATGCTTCATACTAAACCGCTAAGCTGTGCCTTTGAGTTTAAAAGGGCGTAAAATTGAGTTATTTTTCCTCCGCAGAATCCTCCACGACAGGCCATTTTTGTAGTCAGTTATTTCTGGAGGTTAACCACAAAAATGGCCACAGCTTAGGCTAGGAACATCGTAGAAAGATGACAATTACGTCATTAGAAAGACAATTTTTAGCGCTTTCAGATGACATATCACATGATGGCGCAACGTCCTGAAAATAAGTCAAAATTTCACTTTCTAAATTTTGACGTACGCTAAACGTCACGTCACAGGGTCATATGACCCATCATTTTAAAGCTCTAACAATTTCCTTCCAAATGACGTTGAAATTATAATTGTACCATTACCGTATCAAAAGTTATGGCCCCTGAAAACTTTTCCTAAAAGGGGCTAATTGTACAGATCACACCATGGGTGATCAAATCCCAAAACAATTGAATTTAGGCAAAAAATTTAAAAATTTTTTGTTCATCTTTAAAAAAACAAAAAAAAAAAAAAAAAAAAAAAAAACTAGTCTAAACTAGACGCACTAGACTTGTAATTACAATATGAACTATCCTAATAATTATGATAATGAGAATAATTCAACTTCTACTAGTCATATAAACATACTGAAAACGCCAAATTGTAGAGGAGCAAATTCTGCACCAGATTTGAACTTTTCAAAACTGTAAGACCTTTTATCCGGACGTTATGGCGCCAAAACGTCAAACATTTTACGTTTATGCAGCTAAACACGATAACAATCTATTTTGACGTTTTTCTGCAAGTAAGACAAACATAACCGTAACGTTTTTGGTATCACCTGAAAGCTCTTTTTCTGCCCTAACTAACAGTGAAAACTAGAACTTTTTACGCGGTACCTGAATAAAGTTATAGCCTAAAGTACGTCAAAATGACGCAATATTTAGTCAAAATATTTTGACGTTTTTCGGCATATAAGTCAGCGGTGACCTATAGCTTTTTTGGTATCAAATAAAAGCTCCAGCTCTTAGGTATCCAACAGCGAAAACTAAATCTTTTTACGCGGTGCCTGAAAAAAATTATGGCCAAAACCAGGGCAGTGGTCCAGTATTATTAATATTTCAAATGTATTTTGACGCTATTGGGAACATGTCAGCCAGAATCTATAGTTTGGTTAGTGTCAATTGAAAGCGCCTTTTCTGAACTATCGAACTGTGGAAACTAGAAAATTTTTGGTGGAACCTAAAAAAAGTTATTACCAAAACAGTGGTGGCTGAAAAACATCATTATGTGGTCAAAGACGTTTTTCGGTATATAAGTCAGCGTTAACGTGTAGCTTTTTTGGTAAGAAATGAAAGCCAGTCTTCTACCCTGTCTAACTTTGAAAACTAGAAACTTTTACGTGGTACCTGAAATAAGTTATGGTCAAAAGTTCTTTTTGGAAAACAATTTTGTTCGAAAAAATTCCTCCGCGACTACTCACACCACAAACGTATCGAACAAAGTTCGAAAAAATTGAAATCGTTATAACTTGCGTCAACCTTGACGTAGAAACACAAAATTGACAGCATTCAACTCAGAATTGAAAGGGCTTTCGGATGATACCTTACATGACGTTTACGGACGCAACGGCCAGTCACGTATGACTATTATTTTTATACTGACCATTGGTCGCCGTTTACGTCATCATGCGACATATCAATTGATAGCTCTTGACAAGCGCAAGCATATAAAACAAATTTCACGTCGATACCATAACCCTAACAAACGTTATGGCTCCTGGAATTTTTCCCTTTAGTGGACTACCTATAATCACCTCATATGCGATCAAATCACATTGAAATTTAATTTTGAACAAAATTTGAAAAAAATTTCAAAATTTTTTATTGTCATACAATAACTTACGTCAGGATCTAGATTTGGTCGAACTAGTCGTAAACTAGACGCCAAAAAAAAAAACAAAAAAAAAAAAAAAACACTCTTACTCCTTGTAGATCTAGTCTAACTAGTCTAAACTAGACGCACTAGTCTTGTTACAATATATATTAACCTAATAATAATGATAATGATAATAAGCAGGTTTCGTCTTCGCAGTGATCTCAGAAACCCCTGGCGTATGATATTTTCACCATTCATATGGCTGATAAAACAGCATATACCAAATTATAGCGGTTTTTGTCCGGGCGCCAAGGTCATTACTACGTCAACTTGCAGTAAAGGGGTCATGTGACCCATCAATCGAAAGCGCTTTGTCTCCCCATTCCAATGGTGAAATTCCCAAGTGGCTGCGACCCCCATAACAAAAGTTATGAGGTTTTAAGGTTTTCACACCATAGAACACTTTTATCATAATTAAATCGTAATTACTAAATTACGATATGTGTTCTTTTTCCTCATGTCTTTAAAGGCGCCATAACTGGCCTTTAAAACGCCGGACAGACAAACGAACAGCATCATTGGACTGCTGGCAAGCAGGGCTTTCAAATGAGGGGTCACATGACTACATAGCGCTTCAGGTTACCCCGAAATATAAATCTCAGGGTATGCTCACGTGACAAGGTCATGTGACCCCTCATTTGAAAGCGCTCCTTAAATCAAGACGATTGATGTAAGTGTCATGTTTGTACGTCATTCCTATCGTCCGCTAGACGTCTTTTAAAATTGACCCTTCGTGACTAACTATAATCAGCCCATGTTAGATCAAATCTCTTTACATGTAAATTTTAACTGAATTTTTTTAAAAATCAGTAAGATTAACACTCAAGTGTCCTGAAACTTAAGTATGTTGTCAAACTAGTCTAAACTAGACGCACTAGTCTTGTAATAATAATATTAATATTAATAATAATAATAACAAGTCGGTTGACATCAACGGGTTGCCGACAGTGGGTAAAGGACCCTCTATTCTAAGCAGAGGACCCTCTATTCTAGGCAGATGATTCTCTGTTTGTGTTCAGAAGCTCAAATTACCCCTAGGGACGTCAAAATCCCAATTTCGAAAATTTGACCCCTGGGGACCCCCTGGGCAGGGTGCCCTAGGGGGTCATGGAAGGGTCCCGAGAGGTCCTAGACGAAAATGGACCTCGGATTCGTCTTCTGGGGCCCAAATTACCCCTAGGGACGTCAAAATCCGAATTTCGAAAATTTGACCGCTGGGGCCCCCTGGGCATGGTGCCCTAGGGGGGTTATGGAAGGGTCCAGAGGGTTCCTAGACAAAAATGGACCTCGGATTCGTGTTCCGGGGCCCAAATTACCCCTAGGGACGTCAAAGTCTCAATTTCGAAAATTTGACCCCTGGGGACCCCCTGGGCAGGGTGCCCTAGGGGGGTCATGGAAGGGTCCAGAGGGGTCCTAGACGAAAATGGACCTCGGATTCGTGTTCCGGGGCCCAAATTACCACTAGGGACGTCAAAATCCCAATTTCGAAAATTTGACCCCTGGGGACCCCCTGGGCAGGGTGCCCTAGGGGGGTCATGGAAGGGTCCAGAGGGGTCCTAGACGAAAATGGACCTCGGATTCGTGTTCCGGGGCCCAAATTACCCCTAGGGACGTCAAAATCCCAATTTCGAAAATTTGACCCCTGGGGACCCCCTGGGCAGGGTGCCCTAGGGGGGTCATGGAAGGGTCCAGAGGGGTCCTAGACGAAAATGGACCTCGGATTCGTGTTCCGGGGCCCAAATTACCACTAGGGACGTCAAAATCCCAATTTCGAAAATTTGACCCCTGGGGACCCCCTGGGCAGGGTGCCCTAGGGGGGTCATGGAAGGGTCCCGAGAGGTCCTAGACGAAAATGGACCTCGGATTCGTCTTCCGGGGCCCAAATTACCCCTAGGGACGTCCAAATCCAAATTTCGAAAATTGGACATCTGAAACCCATCTTTTACACCCTTTTATACTAATGGCTGAAACATAACCCCAACAGGTTTCGTCCATTTTCCCTTCAAGGTCACGTGACGCGGGCCCCCGAGGGGCCACGAGTCCATAAAGTTGGGGGGTGCAAGTACTAATGGTAGAGATCCCTCCACCAAAGTTTGGGACCAATCCGACCAGGGGGGGCTGAGAAAAACCTGTTTCAAATTAGTGTCCGGAGAATAATAATAATAATAATAATAATATTAATATTAACAAGTCGGTTGACATCAACGGGTTGCCGACCGGTGTTAAAAGACCCTCTATTCTAGGCAAAAGAGCCTCTATTCTAGGCAAAGGACCCTCTGTTTTAGGTAAAGGACTCTCTAGATTAGGCAAAGAACCCTCCCTGGGGACCCCCTGGGCAGGGTGCCCTAGGGGGCTCATGGAACGGTCCCAAGAGGTCGTAGACGAAAATGGACCTCGGATTCGTGTTCCGGGGCCCAAATTACCCCTAGGGACGTCAAAATCCCAATTTCGAAAATTTGACCCCTGGGGACCCCCTGGGCAGCGTGCCCTAGGGGGGTCATGGAAGAGTCCCGAGGGGTCCTAGACGAAAATGGACCTCGGATTCGTGTTCCGGGGCCCAAATTACCCCTAGGGACGTCAAAATCCCAATTTCGAAAATTTGACCCCTGGGGACCCCCTGGGCAGCGTGCCCTAGGGGGGTCATGGAAGAGTCCCGAGGGGTCCTAGACGAAAATGGACCTCGGATTCGTGTTCCGGGGCCCAAATTACCCCTAGGGACGTCAAAATCCCAATTTCGAAAATTTGACCCCTGGGGACCCCCTGGGCAGCGTGCCCTAGGGGGGTCATGGAAGAGTCCCGAGGGGTCCTAGACGAAAATGGACCTGGGATTCGTGTTCCGGGGCCCAAATTACCCCTAGGGACGTCAAAATCCCAATTTCGAAAATTTGACCCCTGGGGACCCCCTGGGCAGCGTGCCCTAGGGGGGTCATGGAAGAGTCCCGAGGGGTCCTAGACGAAAATGGACCTCGGATTCGTGTTCCGGGGCCCAAAGTACCCCTAGGGACGTCAAAATCCCAATTTCGAAAATTTGACCCCTGGGGACCCCCTGGGCAGCGTGCCCTAGGGGGGTCATGGAAGAGTCCCGAGGGGTCCTAGACGAAAATGGACCTCGGATTCGTGTTCCGGGGCCCAAATTACTCCTACGGACGTCAAAATCCCAATTTCGAAAATTTGAACCCTGGGGACCCCCTGGGCAGCGTGCCCTAGGGGGGTCATGGAAGAGTCCCGAGGGGTCCTAGACGAAAATGGACCTCGGATTCGTGTTCCGGGGCCCAAATTACCCCTACGGACGTCAAAATCCCAATTTCGAAAATTTGACCCCTGGGGACCCCCTGGGCAGCGTGCCCTAGGGGGGTCATGGAAGAGTCCCGAGGGGTCCTAGACGAAAATGGACCTCGGATTCGTGTTCCGGGGCCCAAATTACCCCTAGGGACGTCAACATCCCAATTTCGAAAATTTGACCCCTGGGGACCCCCTGGGCAGCGTGCCCTAGGGGGGTCATGGAAGAGTCCCGAGGAGTCCTAGACGAAAATGGACCTCGGATTCGTGTTCCGGGGCCCAAATTACCCCTAGGGACGTCAAAATCCCAATTTCGAAAATTTGACCCCTGGGGACCCCCTGGGCAGCGTGCCCTAGGGGGGTCATGGAAGAGTCCCGAGGGGTCCTAGACGAAAATGGACCTCGGATTCGTGTTCCGGGGCCCAAAGTACCCCTAGGGACGTCAAAATCCCAATTTCGAAAATTTGACCCCTGGGGACCCCCTGGGCAGCGTGCCCTAGGGGGGTCATGGAAGAGTCCCGAGGGGTCCTAGACGAAAATGGACCTCGGATTCGTGTTCCGGGGCCCAAATTACCCCTAGGGACGTCAAAATCCCAATTTCGAAAATTTGACCCCTGGGGACCCCCTGGGCAGGGTGCCCTAGGGGGGTCATGGAAGAGTCCCGAGGGGTCCTAGACGAAAATGGACCTCGGATTCGTGTTCCGGGGCCCAAATTACCCCTAGGGACGTCAAAATCCCAATTTCGAAAATTTGACCCCTGGGGACCCCCTGGGCAGCGTGCCCTACGGGGGTCATGGAAGAGTCCCGAGGGGTCCTAGACGAAAATGGACCTCGGATTCGTGTTCCGGGGCCCAAATTACCCCTAGGGACGTCAAAATCCCAATTTCGAAAATTTGACCCCTGGGGACCCCCTGGGCAGCGTGCCCTAGGGGGGTCATGGAAGAGTCCCGAGGGGTCCTAGACGAAAATGGACCTCGGATTCGTGTTCCGGGGCCCAAATTACCCCTAGGGACGTCAAAATTCCAATTTCGAAAATTTGACCCCTGGGGACCCCCTGGGCAGCGTGCCCTACGGGGGTCATGGAAGAGTCCCGAGAGGTCCTAGACGAAAATGGACCTCGGATTCGTGTTCCGGGGCCCAAATTACCCCTAGGGACGTCAAAATCCCAATTTCGAAAATTTGACCCCTGGGGACCCCCTGGGCAGGGTGCCCTAGGTTGGTGATGTATGAGTCCCGAGTTGTCCTAGACGAAAATGGACCTCGGATTCGTGTTCCGGGGCCCAAATTACCCCTAGGGACGTCAAAATCCCAATTTCGAAAATTTGACCCCTGGGGACCCCCTGGGCAGCGTGCCCTACGGGGGTCATGGAAGAGTCCCGAGAGGTCCTAGACGAAAATGGACCTCGGATTCGTGTTCCGGGGCCCAAATTACCCCTAGGGACGTCAAAATCCCAATTTCGAAAATTTGACCCCTGGGGACCTCCTGGGCAGCGTGCCCTAGGGGGGTCATGGAAGAGTCCCGAGGGGTCCTAGACGAAAATGGACCTCGGATTCGTGTTCCGGGGCCCAAATTACCCCTAGGGACGTCAAAATCCCAATTTCGAAAATTTGACCCCTGGGGACCCCCTGGGCAGCGTGCCCTCGGGGGTCATGGAAGAGTCCCGAGAGGTCCTAGACGAAAATGGACCTCGGATTCGTGTTCCGGGGCCCAAATTACCCCTAGGGACGTCAAAATCCCAATTTCGAAAATTTGACCCCTGGGGACCCCCTGGGCAGGGTGCCCTAGGGGGGTCATGGAAGAGTCCCGAGGGGGTCCTAGACGAAAATGGACCTCGGATTCGTGTTCCGGGGCCCAAATTACCCCTAGGGACGTCAAAATCCCAATTTCGAAAATTTGACCCCTGGGGACCCCCTGGGCAGCGTGCCCTACGGGGGTCATGGAAGAGTCCCGAGAGGTCCTAGACGAAAATGGACCTCGGATTCGTGTTCCGGGGCCCAAATTACCCCCTAGGGACGTCAAAATCCCAATTTCGAAAATTTGACCCCTGGGGACCTCCTGGGCAGCGTGCCCTAGGGGGGTCATGGAAGAGTCCCGAGGGGTCCTAGACGAAAATGGACCTCGGATTCGTGTTCCGGGGCCCAAATTACCCCTAGGGACGTCAAAATCCCAATTTCGAAAATTTGACCCCTGGGGACCCCCTGGGCAGCGTGCCCTACGGGGGTCATGGAAGAGTCCCGAGAGGTCCTAGACGAAAATGGACCTCGGATTCGTGTTCCGGGGCCCAAATTACCCCTAGGGACGTCAAAATCCCAATTTCGAAAATTTGACCCCTGGGGACCCCCTGGGCAGGGTGCCCTAGGGGGGTCATGGAAGAGTCCCGAGGGGTCCTAGACGAAAATGGACCTCGGATTCGTGTTCCGGGGCCCAAATTACTCCTAGGAACGTCAAAATCCCAATTTCGAAAATTTGACCCCTGGGGACCCCCTGGGCAGCGTGCCCTACGGGGGTCATGGAAGAGTCCCGAGAGGTCCTAGACGAAAATGGACCTCGGATTCGTGTTCCGGGGCCCAAATTACCCCTAGGGACGTCAAAATCCCAATTTCGAAAATTTGACCCCTGGGGGCCTCCTGGGCAGCGTGCCCTAGGGGGGTCATGGAAGAGTCCCGAGGGGTCCTAGACGAAAATGGACCTCGGATTCGTGTTCCGGGGCCCAAATTACCCCTAGGGACGTCAAAATCCCAATTTCGAAAATTTGACCCCTGGGGACCCCCTGGGCAGCGTGCCCTACGGGGGTCATGGAAGAGTCCCGAGAGGTCCTAGACGAAAATGGACCTCGGATTCGTGTTCCGGGGCCCAAATTACCCCTAGGGACGTCAAAATCCCAATTTCGAAAATTTGACCCCTGGGGACCTCCTGGGCAGCGTGCCCTAGGGGGGTCATGGAAGAGTCCCGAGGGGTCCTAGACGAAAATCGACCTCGGATTCGTGTTCCGGGGCCCAAATTACCCCTAGGGACGTCAAAATCCCAATTTCGAAAATTTGACCCCTGGGGACCCCCTGGGCAGCGTGCCCTACGGGGGTCATGGAAGAGTCCCGAGAGGTCCTAGACGAAAATGGACCTCGGATTCGTGTTCCGGGGCCCAAATTACCCCTAGGGACGTCAAAATCCCAATTTCGAAAATTTGACCCCTGGGGACCCCATGGGCAGCGTGCCCTAGGGGGGTCATGGAAGAGTCCCGAGGGGTCCTAGACGAAAATGGACCTCGGATTCGTGTTCCGGGGCCCAAATTACCCCTAGGGACGTCAAAATCCCAATTTCGAAAATTTGACCCCTGGGGACCCCCTGCATACATGGGCAAGGTGGTTGAAATGAACCCGGGAAAACTAACAATTTCTTGCGCGGTCCCTTTACCCCAGACGAAAAAGTCCATTGCAAAATGTAGTTTGTAGTCATTTTTAATCTATGTAAATAAATTCACTGTCAGTGGCCCATCCAAAAAAAGTTTCAGCGGGAATCACGTTTTTGTGATGGGTTAAAACACACATGTATGAGGGGTGGATGCGGGCCCCCCAAATCGAGGAGCCAGGGGTCCCCGAAATTCGGACAAATTTTAGCAAAAATGGCACTTTTTTGGGAAAATTTTGCAAACTTTGGGGTATTTTCAGTCGTTCATTTCGTTTTTGGTGCGATAAAACAGCTAAAACAATGCATTAAATAGTGTATTAAGCAAATAAATACAGACAACGCACCTATATACACATGCACACGCTTTAACGAAACTCAAAAGCAGGGAAGGTGTGATCCAGAAAGTTGCAGGGGTCTGGGGGCGGCAGCCCCCAGAAAAAATATAGGGAAATTTTTAGGCCAAATTTGGTCAATTGGAGACGTATCAGAAATTTTTTCCGGCCGAGCCATAAAAATCAAAGGGGGGACCCTTGAGTAAAATTTCAGTCGAAAAAAATTTAGAAGGGGGAATTTCCCCCATCCCCCCCCTCCTGGCTACGCCCCTGTCCACAAGTAAATTCTGCATAATGTACTCTTGTAGAAATGCATAGGCTTTAATGTTGATGAAGCTAATAACAGCGAATAGTGAGCCAAAAGTTGCAGAGCTCTGGGGGCGGCAGCCCCCAGAACAAAAAGATATTTTTTCAAGTTTTCGGTCAAATTGGTCAATTGGAGACGTATCAGAATTTTTTTTCGGTCGGGCAATAAAAACCAAAGGAGGGACCGCGCAATCAAGCTAGAGTTGGACTGCGCAATCATTAGGAATGCGCATTCAATTAAGAGTTGGACTGCGCAATCATTAGGAATGCGCAGTCAATTAAGAGTTGGACTGCGCCTGCGCGGACTATTTGTAGTTTTGGACTGCGCAGTGCGCGGTCCCACTCTTATTGGCTGCGGAATCCTACTGACTGCGCAGTGCGCAGTCTAACTCTAGTTTGACTGCGCCTCCACAGACTATTTGGGCGCAGTGGCCGCAGTCCAACTATTAATTGGCTGCGCAAATCTTATATACCGACTGCCCAGTTTAACTCTTGTTTGACTACGCAATCAATCTAGAATTAGGCTGCGCAGTCATTAGGATTGCGCGGTCAATTAATAGTTAGACTGAGCAGACTTTTGGACTGCGCACTCAATCTAGAGTTAGACTGCGCAGTCATAAGATTGCGAGTTGGACTGCTCAATCAATCTACGGTGAGACTGCGCAGTCAATTCTCACGTCCGTTATGCGCGCGGTTCTTATAGTTATATTATACTCAGACCTCAGAGCAGCCCTCGCTCCGCTCGGGCTGCGCGGTCCAACTCCGACCGCTGCGCGGTCGCGCGGTCCACCCGGGAAAATCCCGGGTGAATCCCGGGTCTTGCCCATGTATGACCCCCTGGGCAGCGTGCCCTACGGGGGTCATGGAAGAGTCCCGAGAGGTCCTAGACGAAAATGGACCTCGGATTCGTGTTCCGGGGCCCAAATTACCCCTAGGGACGTCCAAATCCAAATTTCGAAAATTGGACATCTGAAACCCATCTTTTACACCCTTTTATACTAATGGCTGAAACATAACCCCAACAGGTTTCGTCCATTTTCCCTTCAAGGTCACGTGACGCGGGCCCCCGAGGGGCCACGAGTCCATAAAGTTGGGGGGGTGCAAGTACTAATGGTAGAGATCCCTCTACCAAAGTTTGGGACCAATCCGACCAGGGGGGGCTGAGAAAAACCTGTTTCAAATTAGTGTCCGGAATTAAGGGTCTAGGACGCACCGTTTTTCAGTTATAAGCGCCCAAAGTTCAGAATTTGTAAAAATTTGCGCCATCGCTCAGGCATAATATGTATGTATACCTACCTCACGCTGGAGTATCAACACAGCAACTGTGCAATGTGCACCTGCCAATGAATGCTAGAAATAAACTACGTTATCCTCTGTATCTGATGCATAAAAAGCAGACGGCCGGTGTTCCATCCGAATCTCATAATGTGGCCTTAAAAATAATACTACTTTTACGATGCAAAAAAGCCAAATTTGCACATTGCTTATAATTAAGCAATAGGCTTCGCTGAGTGGCAGTAGGAGTAAAAATTGCCGGCCAAATGCGAAGACCGACAATTCCCTATGAAAACAGTTCAAAGATCCTATCACGAGAATGGACTAGTCTAGTTGCATAGCCCCAGATATGGTAGTTCATCATGTAGTATTTCCCATGATCCTCTGGGCATGACAGAGTTATGTGAGACCTAGACCACAAGCCCGTGGTGTGGGTAACACTCAGTAACATGCCACAAGTCACAAATAGGTGAACTTGTGACATGATTTAAAGGGGCAAATTACTACTAGGGCAAAACAGTTAAGCCATTTTCGTTCAAGTTAAGGCTGCAATAGGTGCAATAGGCGAGTGTTGCATAAAACCCTTATGACTTATTGAGCCTATTGCAAGGGACTTATGAATTTAGCTTATTTTTCAATAGGTGTGTATGGTACCTATTGTATTGTTAATTCTTCTTCTTTATTGCAAGTTTTTGAAAACTAGTTTGCAGGATGCTAGATACATAATATGTGTATCTGTTTGCGTGCAAAATTTTATAAAAATTGACCGCGTAAAATTTTCGTTATGAGGAAGAATTTCACAGGTGTACTTTTACGTGTTTTTCACATGTGATAGCACATGTGATACATAGTATAAATGGTGCGTAAACTTTTTTGCTTTGCTTGCTTAACTTTTATTTTGTGCCAACGTCTGAAAACATGCAAAACAAGGGAAATATTGACGAGAAAAAGTGACATATACTTTGCTAACCAAATCACTACCTATTATAAAAATATTTTTAATAAGAACCATAATTAACAACTGGAAAATTATATATTTTATTTTTAAAAAATATTCAAACAAAGTTTAAAATTTCTTTAAAACGCATACAGAAGGTACAATAAAAAAACATAATACACACACACATGCGCGCGAGAGGCACCTATTGGACTTACCTATTGTTGAAACACCTATTGGACCTATGAAAAATGGCCTATTACAATGTGTTCTATGCAGCAGACTTCCATAGGCCCTATTGCTTATTGGACCTATTGGACCTATTGCTTATTGGACCTATCGCTTATTGCTTTATGCAACAGGGCCGCGGTAATTGAATTCAAGTTACAGTAACCTGAAAATCAATAACTTTCATGTAATGTTTTTTAAAAAAAATTGAATTTCAAGTTAAAGTAAGGGTATTTTGATCGAAATTATAGTTTGACCCTTAAGTTTTTTAGTTTAAATTAAAGTTTTAGTTTAATTTTTTGCCTTAGTGACTAGACTAGTGACAAGAAAAGCTGCCTTTGCCACGGCAGCTGATTGGACAGGCTCGCCCGGACAATTACTTTTGGAACACATTTTTGAGGCCAAATTACAATTTGATAAGGTCCGGCCAATATTAATGCCAGCAAAACCTTATAGCGTTATGACGTTGCTGATTGTGGCTTGGCTCGGTAGGTTTCATTTCAGGCCGAGGTCAGTCAAACGGCTTGTTAGGCACAATTACGATCGGGTCCGCTCTGATTTACTACAACACTGTAACTGTCACCTGAAATTGTTCACAGATACAATTTTTCAACCGCTGTTTGCGCTATTTGTGCTACTGATGATCTATCTAGGTGATAGTATTTATCCTTAATCTTCATATAGTTTCTGGAAGATGGTCTACCCGTGACAGCGCTAATATTAGATTAATTAACTGTTTAATTAACTGCCCGAAGCACCCCTTTTATTCTACCCTAAATTTGCCATAGGACACCTTCTTTGACGCATTTTCGCTCTGGGCTTCAAGGTGAAATGTAACCTGCGTACTAAGTACAAGTATATACATGGCACAAAATGTATGCTATGTAAAAATAGAACAATTCAGCATTTTTCCTGTTGGGCCACAGCCCAACAGGTCTTTAATTTTGATGATATCATACCTGTCTTGAAATAATAGTGCAATAACTAACGACAATAACTAAGTAGTAAGTAGTAAGTGCACGCTGCTAGATTCACAGCGTGCCGTATAATTTAGTTATTGCACTGCTGTAGGCGTGCATCTTAGTTATTGCACTGTTATTTCAAAACAGTTATAACATAAGTACATTATAATACTTTGTAGCGTGCACTCAGCAATCATTTGCACTGGCACGTGAAGCCCGCGTGCATAAACTCGTGCACTGCGCGCACTCGTTCATGCACTTGGAGCTTCACGTAACAGTGCGTATAAATTACTGAGTGCACTCTAAATCGTGCTATAACCTACACTTCTGGTATCTTAACACACTTCTAGCGTTAAAGTGTTCATGTGCGGAGTGTGTTTTACATGTGTTATACCGTAGAATTACATGTGTCACCGCCGAAACGCCTTGTAAATTGTACACTCACTGTGTAGGCCTATTCACTGACTTGCTTTCGTAGATTCGAAAATGCAAAAGTCAGACAAAAAGAAACCCACCACGAATCGAACCTGGGGTCTCATGGTTGCAAATCTGCCATACTAACCACTCGACAACTCAGACTCTAAGGGTGGATTTCACGTTTTGCATGATTTGCACGTAATTTCATTACGAAATATCGAATGATTCGTTACGAATTTCGTAGATTTTCTTAAACCATTGTTTTAGCTCAGTTGAAATTTCAAACCTGCAGCACAGCAGGTCTCTACTCTCTGTTTTGCCGAAATTTCAACGGAGTTAAACCAATGGTTTAAGAAATTCTACGAAATTCGTAACGAATCATTCGATATTTCGTAATGAAATTACGTGTAAATCATGCAAAACGTACGTAAAACCAATGGTTTAGTAAAACCACCTTCGTGAAATCCACCCTAAAGGTTATGTACATATATGTAATTTTAGTAACTAATGAAACTTCACTTGATAAAACTACCTGAAAATTGCTGAAGTTTTTTGGCTGAGATTTTGCATTAGCTGCCCAACAGGTTTACAATGGCCTCTGCCAATGTGCTGAAAATTAATGCTTGATGCTTTCTGCATTGTTTTGCCGAAAACTTAGCTTGTTAGTAACCAAACTTTAGTAGGTACATAGGTACTAGGTACTAGGTAGGTAGCAGAAACATAGGTCATGTACCTACCTACTGTTGTGGTTTTATATGCTAGCAATGTTTCATATCAACTATGAGACGTCTGCTCAATGTAGTTGCAGTGGCTGAGAGTGGAAAAGCCCCAGCAAAAACGAAGTTGTAATTTGAAATATCTGAGGGCGGCTGTCTCCTTCAGATTGCCTGAGCCTGATGCATTCCCACAGAAAGCGCACACGGGCAGGTTATTTAAATAGAGGGCGCTCATGGGATTTTTGAGACGCCAGGGGAGGGATTTCAATTACCAGCTCTGCCTTTCTGTAAATGATAGGCCTTGGAGATATTTTAAAAGGTGAAAATGTGCGGGCTAAATTGGATCTTCTGCTTTGGACGGTTCGAATCAGTTGTCCATTGAGGCGCGCATAAAAATAAAGAGCTCCAGGCGCAGGCTATTTTCTGCAAGACCAGCTTCTAAACTTACCTTGAAAGTATAAACCCAATTTAGGTCAGTCTTGAGCTGGTTCAAGCCATACACGCTCAGACAGGTACTTGCGGCTAAGGGGCTGTAAAATTGTGAAATCCGGCGACCCGACCAGGCTCTTTAACTTTGCTGCCTATTATGGCCTATTCGCGGGCAACCAAGGCCAGGCCACCTGCCGCTAGGGCCCGGTCTATAAGGCACACTGTCTTCCATCAAAACTTGGGCCCATTACCATTATCAAGTGCTGCAGTGTCTAATTGCTCATGCTATACTCTGACCCGTTATGTACTCTTGCTAGCCACGGTTCACTGTCCCTCAATGGGCCCTATCATGCATATTACGCTCTAATTTACCTTCCACTAAATGCTACAGAATCAGTTTTTGCCATTCACTTTTATAAAACTACATATTACATTCTTAATATTAATAAGCGGAATTCTTATGAAAATTCTTTTTATCTGTTCAACTCTGACTTAAAAGGTTAATTGCAGCAATATTGTGAGCATAAGTCCAAGCTAGGGGCCTGCTTTATGACCGGACAAAACAATTTGAATTTAGTCCGGCCAACACTGGTTTCCGCCAAAATAGAATAGCTAACTCAAGAATTAGCTGATTTGATTCAACAGCTCCAAAAACGTAAGTCATTGGATTTGCTTTCACTGAGTGCTTGATAATGGCCACTGATTAACTTATCACCATATATATATTGAATACCTATAAAGTTTTCCTAACATTGTAAGTATTGGTAGACTGTGAACATCATACGAGAATAGCAAGAGAATTATAGCAGCACTGCGATAGAATAAGGTTGGTGCAAACTGCCCAAGTGGCCCGCCCAAATGTCTTGTGTACAGAGTTAAACATCATGCTTCAAAACGCAACTACACAAACCTTTTGTTAAGTTCGTTTAGGTATTTCTCCAGAATCAGCGTAGTTTCGGAGCATAAAAATTAAGCAACCCACTTCAGCTACATACTTTAAGGCCGGGTCGACTCACGCTTATTTTGTAGCCTTCATTTCTTGTAATTTTCGATGCATTAGTCCAGTTAATCGAGCTCCACGCACCCTTAGATAGATCAGGCAGGGCCTAATTGTATAAAGATTTTAACGGCCGTTTATTCTCAAGGGAGTTTTCTTCACAAAATCACAACTGAACCTGAAATTCACACTTTTCTCTATGGAAATCACACCAATTCACTATTTATAAAATGCCAACTATTTTTCTACGGCCCGGAAAACCTTTATACAATTGGGCCATGCTGAATTTATTCCAGTTCGGCTTTTTCGAATGTAACTGTACATTTTTATCCCTAGAGACAGCAGTAATCTTGGGAGTTGTCTGTGGCTATTTTTCCAGTGAATTCTCACAGTTGCATGCAGCAGAGGCAGCTTAGCAGGAGTTGGGTAAAATAGAGGATTGTATGCTTGCCTAAATCTTCAGGGCTCCTCCGTTAGTTATCTTTCACAGATCGAATTTGGTTTCTGAATAGGATACTATTTCTTAATTAGCCTCTGTAAGCTCTGTAAAAGTGAAGGTGAAAACTCCCATTTACCTACAGCAGAAAATTCTGCTAAGACGTAGGCCTTAAAATACCGGCAAGCAATCTCACACATATTATTTCTCTTTTTCACAGCCTCTGGTTGAACTGTAGCTTTGTCCACATACGGGAGATAGTTTAAAGTTTATCCCCATCCCCTCTAGTGTAAGTCTACACCTCACGGGTTAAAGCCCCTGGTTTTTAAATCATTTGCATATCAACATTTTCACCAAAACCATGGCATTATTTTAGAGCTTACAAATTACAACCAATTTTTACCCTCCCCCCCCCCAGTGCGTTTAGCGCCTGGCAATGTGTATTCTTACATCCAAGGTAATTTGTGACTAAAGACCACAGTTTCCGTTTGTATCAGTGCTGTAATCTTGAAGGCTAGACCTTTTGATAGTTGAAAAATGAGAATATGTTTCAGTGTGCTAAAAGTCAAGGGCTAAAACACCAGTTGTGTGTGAATCACAATATGCTTAACGTAGACCTGAAATGCAGATCTTTGCAAGACTTGAGCATGTAATCGTATGAAACGGCTTCGGCTTAGGCTTAGGCTAACACGTTAACGTCACACAGTTTTACATGGCGATGTTTTATTTCATTCAGAGTGGACGTTTCAGGTTGATTCGAAATAACACCAGTTGTAGGGATTTTTACCACCAATTCCAACCATTATCTTTATGTTGGTTTTTCACATTCCTGCCGCGAACAAATATACCATATCTATTACCAGTTTTCCGTACAGAGTGTATACATGTCGTTTTATTAGACTCGGTTGCCTCTTGTAACAAGTTTACCGACATTACTAATTCATCATACGTCCTCAAATGCACAATTCC
>JASANF010017649.1:0-61935 GCA_030248245.1 Trissonchulus sp. WLG1_4
TAATAATATCCTAATGTACTTTTAGTGAAGTCTCGGGACTCTGTGATCTATGTGGTCGAGTGGTTAGTTTCATAGATTCTCAACCATGAGGTCATAGGTTCGATTCTAAGTTGATCACTTTTTGGCAGTCTTTTGCATTTCGAATTACTTCTCAACAATAGCCCCGATCTCAACAACACAATGAAACTACAAGGCATTTTAGTGTGACAGATGCACATCTAAGATAGAAGATGTGTAAAACACACTCCGCACATAAACACTTTAACGCTAGAACAGTGTTAAAGATACCAGAATCAAAATTAAAGACCTGTTGGGCTGTGGCCCAACAGGAAAAATAGTTGCGCCACTTACTTAGTTTAGCGAGTACTTGCTGTACTCTTGATAGTCAAAATCTATTCTTTTCGTAACGAAATCACATGGTTCATTTTCTCACCTGGTGCAACTATTTTTTGTCAAACTTTAGAAAAGCAAGTACCTCCCTGATCTATGTATCTAGTATGTCCTTAAACCTGCGTTGGTTTATAGCCAATAGAGCAGATCTCGCAATCAAATTACTTGGAATTTAATCGAAATCAACTGTACATATATGCATAACCAATCGAATATACTGAGCCTTTTGCGGGGGTTAAGAAAGTCAACAAAATCAATGTACAACTGCAGCAACAAGGCTGCTCGCTGCCATAACGTAAGGATATTACATACAACAACAAAGCTAACTATTTTCCCTCTCTGTCATCTCTTCAGTGAATCTTTCTCACAAGGTGTTCTGCCTGCTCAATGGAAAATTGCAAAAGTTGTCCCAATTTATAAAAAGGGTGATAGTTCAGATCCACAAGATGACCGCCCAACTAGGTTAACCGTTTTATGCTGTAAAATTGTAGAAGCATTGATCAAAAAGCAAATTTATACTTTTTTAAATAGTCATAAACTGTTTAGTTCTGCGCAACACGGTTTCATTAAAAAATCTGCTTTAACAAATGTTCTCGAGTCGTTTACGCCATGGAGTAGGGCAAAGTCAAAACAAAAAGTTATAAACGCATCCTATTTGGACTTTGTCAAAGCTTTTGATACAATTTCACATCTCAAGTTAATTTATAAGTTTTCAAGATACGATATATCGCAGAGTCTGCGATATATATCGCAAAGTCTGCAGCGCAGACTTTGGACCTAAACAAGATTGTTTTTGAGTGATGGTTTCCAGTTTGTATACATATGTGCACGGTGATGATTAGTTTGTATCCAGTTTGTATACATATGTGCACGCCTCTTGTTCAAGTCGAAAGTGGTGTTCCACAGGGGACAGTCTTAGGACCGCATTTGTTTCTTATTTATGTCAATGATTTGCCAACGGTAGTCAACTCAAATTTATCACGATATGCAGATGATGCCAAATGATTTGTTGAAACTGATCATTCCACTATAACATCTTTAGCTCTGCAGATGGATTTACACCGGCTTCATAAATGGTCGACAACGTGGCAGCTTTCGCTGTCTGTTTCGAAGTGTTCTGTTATTGTAGTTGGAGTGTCCATACATAGTCTTACAGACATTTTTATGGCTTCTCTGCTGTGTTCTTATGCGCCAAATAGTGGCGCTAGATCGCATAGTAGAAGGCTTAGGACTGACATACTAATTAGCGAAACTTTGAAAAACTTTTTTCCCTATATGAAAAACTTTTTTCCCTATAAAGCTGCAAAAATTCGGAATGATTTGCCTAAACACATAGTCACTGCACTAAATATTCAAACAATCTTGCTCATTGTTAGAAAATTATGATTTCTCAAATTATTTGAGGGGGTTAGGCGACCTAATGATTAGCTCCCCAGTTGTCCTATTTCCAGGTTTATTGTGGTTGTTTGCTTTGTTTTTCTTTTTTATGCGTACCGCCTTCTGATTTATTCTTTTTACAGGCATGTATTAGTTATTCATTTATTTGTTGCTTTGGCCGCATATATACTTTTTGTTTTGTAGATTTGTGTTAAGTAAAATTTATTTTTCTTTGTTGCCTAATATCTTGGAAATAAACTTTTGCTTTGCTTTGCCGATTGATGTAAAGTCAACATGCAAATACCCGCGTAAATTTCCCGCGTGTGCACGGCTTTCCCCAGGGGCATCCCCTATGTGGGATCCCCAAAGAGATCCACACGCGTCTGCAAGCGTCCCCAGCGAAATTGCCTTCGTTCCCCATGGGTCCCCGTGGGGAATATCCCTTTGAATATCCGACTAAAGCCAGACAAAAAATAAATGCACCACTCCAGAAATCGAAACATGTGATATCGTTACGAAAAGAATAGATTTTGGCGATCAAGAGTACAACAAGCCCAACCTGCGGCAAAACCTTCAGTAAGTATTAAGAATTATGTTCAAGTAAGCTGACCAGCAGGTCAGCTAAAACCTGTTGTGCAGCAGATAATTATCTTATTGTAAAATGTGTATGCAAAAGTTCAATGCGTTTTTATGCAATCTTACAATAAGTTGTTTACGCAAAAACTGGAAAAAGTTTTAATTATCTAACAACGAATTATGTAGGAATGGGTTGTTTTGATGAGTGAGAAGTGTATTCATTCTTTCATGACCAAAAATGACTACAGTTCGCAGGAAACATAAGATGCTGCCAACAAAATTATCTGGTTCAATGTTGGTACTATCAGCAATGTGACACACGCGCACTTTGTGACACACATGAACTAAACAAACGCACATTGACATTTTTCCAGCTTACAGTGTAACTTTTGCACTAGACAATGATGTGACGCTCGCGCAGTAGCTCTAATATGCAAAGCAAACTAACGCACAGACGTACATTGCACTACAAGCCCAGTGTATTCCGCCAGAAATCAAAATTAGAGACCTGTTGTGCTGTGGCACAACAGGAAAAAGTAGAAGTAAAAGTAAAAGAAGTCATGCCACCAAAATAAAGAAGTGGCGCTACCTTTTCTGTCAGACAATAGTGTGAAATAGGCTGTAGTCACTTGTCAAATGACAGTACCTAAAGTGAAAGTCTGACAAAACATACAATGTTGCACCACTGGAGAAGACTAAACATGTGATTTCGTTACGAAAAGAAGATATTTTGACTATCAAGAGTACATAGCAAGTAGTCGCAGAAGTCATGCCACTAAAATAAGTAAGTGGCGCATATACTTTTTGTCCGACTTTGGATATTGATGCATTAAACGGAGTTTTAAAACAGCATTTGTGTGAATGTGCAAGAATAGGTATAAAAGTGAATAAGCTGTTGTCAAACAATTGCTAAGTAAAAACCTACAAAATTTTACTAATAGTTTTCCTAGTCGTAAAATCTCTGATTAAAATGAATAGGTAAAAAATATTAAGCTACACCTAAGCCACAAAGGCTATCATTTTCCTGGAAGTTGGCCATAAAAACTGCAATCTGAGTGGTCATTAAACTTAATTAAATCACGAGAAACTGTAAAATTTTATTACTGACATAATATGCGCGGGGAACATATCCTTTATTGGAAGTCAAGTAGACTTCAGGGCCCTGGACGTCTAGGATTTCGTTCACGTTTATTTCCTACCTTGGCGTGCGTACCTCCAGCCTAACTATGTAACACAGGGAAGAAGAAGGAGAAGTAGTCGCTTGACGCTCACCGCAGGAACTAGCCTCTATTCAATTCAATATTTTTCAGGTTGACTTTAAAACGAGCTTTGTCCCCTGAATGTCGGTGACAACTCCACTTAGGCAGCGACACTGAGAACAATTGTATTCTGACGCCGCCAGAGCCGCAGATGAACAGAGCCTCGACTAACCCTACACAGGTGTAGCCACCAATCTCGCACGACGTGGCAGATTAACTTTGCCCTACTTCATCATATTTTGGAAATTTCGTGAAACAATAATCATAACGCACATACTTTTTGCATATAAATTATGCATATTATTAGAAAGCACAAAAGCGTTTGCAAAAACTGCAATTTTTGACCCTTTTTAAGCAAATTTGCAATTAAAGTCAGCAAACGTGAGTGAAATCTTGGCTCGCGAATCAGAAATGGGAGGAGTCTGAGAAGGGCTACGAGCGCACGAATAAAGCAAAAATCATAACTTATGTACAATTAATTTCAGCATCTATCGAAATAAAAATGAGCAGCAATCTTGACACTAATGTAATTATATTTCTATACACATGGACAAATAAACAAGCCAAGTTGCATTCGGAAAACCTACTTGACATTGTTTCGTATTTCCTTAGTCAGTAGCCGGCTTACGTTAAGCCAAAAAGGCCACACAAAACAGAATGGCTGGCTGATAGTCGCATGGTAAAATACTGAAATTAGTTGGGAGACTGGGACCAAAGCTTAGTCTCAAATTCAGACTTCTTGAATGTGCTGGCTGCGAATTAAAATACAGCAGGGATAAAATAATATGGCCTATTACGAATTTGCCACTGAGGCACCCCAAAGCCAAAAGAGAATTTTTCAGAGAAAATTGAAAAATACGAAATTTAGCAGACTAATTTACATTGCCCCGAAATGCAACAGATCAAGCAGTGAAGAGTTCCGAAGCCCCTTCAAAACAAAATACCCGCCTCTTGGAAAAAATTGGTCGGAAAATCAGGAAATTTTAATTCTTTTGGACATATTTTCTTCTTTTTGGGAAGAACCTGCCGAGGCCCCGCTGCTGAGATTTACAAATCCTACAATTGCCACAATTGTATGTGAAAAGCTGTTGATTCGTATTAATTTATATAACAAGTTTGTAACGAATCAGCTGATTTCGCACTTGCAGGTGTTACAATTGTAAGACTTGTAGAACTGAGAAATAGGGCGTACAGTTTTCGCATTCCCTTCCCATGTATTGTATCTACCCTAGCAATTGTGTAACCTATGTCTTCTCTCGGCAATAACCATACATACATCTCCCAGCTAAGGCAGCAGCTTACATAAGATGACATGAATAGGTAAGAGTATGACACTAAAGTCTGACCAAAAAATGCTGAACCCTTTGACAAAAAGAAACACGAGATTTCATAACGAAAAAACGAATTGCAAGCATCAAGAATACAGCGAGTAGCTGCTAGAATCACGCTACCTGTTTTGTCTCAGGGTTCAGCAATTTCTGGTCAGACTTTAGTTTGACAAAAAATAGTCGCACCACCTAAGAAAACGAAACATGTGATATCGTTACGAAACGAATAGATTTCAACTATCAAGAATACAGCATATAGTCGCAGAAGTCATGCCACTAAAATAAGGAAGTGGCGCAACATTTTCTGTCAGACTTTAGTTCTTCGCCAATCAGTTTGGCCGACATACATACGTTATCACTAATAATAATGTGGAGGAGCTAATCAAACTGACATATGTGTATGCTAAAGTTTTTATTCTTCTGAACCAAGGTGGTCCATCCTCGCTGACGTGACGACAAATCATCGGACAGAACATCGCTCTGAATGAACATCTTCATATACATGAGCATAAGGTATTCTTCTATGTTATGTACTCTTGCTGTTACAGAATGAAAATACAAGCGGTCTTTCAGACTACAGAATCAAAGTGCAACCTAAAAGTGTTTCAGGTTTACTTCTATATTTCAAAATCAGACTATGTATCTGGGATAAATTAGTCCCAAAACGGAATATTATTTATCTAAAATGTGCACTGAATTTAGCATCTGCTTAAAATCCTGTGAAACTGTTCATAGACCAAAATTTAAAAAAACAAATAAGGTTGCGCAGGGTATATTAAATCTGTAGTCTCTGTTGTGTACCTACCAAAATTTCGTACTAAAATATTGGACTCAACTTGAATTCTATTCTAGAACTCAAATATCTGTTGTAGTTGTCAAAATTACGCATAATTTCAAACAACTCAAAATAGCTATCTCAGAACAGGATCTACCTTGGTCACCTCGTGTAGCACCTTTGCGGCTAATCACGAAATATTTTGGGCGGCATGAGCAATCAGCCGACACTCGGCCTAAGTTCTGGCTCGGACTCAGCCGCCGCTCTTAGTATAGTATAGTATATAGTATAGTATTGCATAGTATAGTATGTACCTAGTACAACTTCTGCCCGATTTATCGAAACAAAATGTTCGTCATCGAAAATGTTCGTCATCAAAAGTTCGTCATCGAAAATGTTTCGATCAGTCCAAAATTTTCGATGACGAACATTTTCGATGACGAACATTTCTGATGACGAACATTTTGCTTCGTTAAATCGGGCCCTGGTCTTGTTCAAAGATATGTCGAAAACTCATAAATAATAAAAACATTTCCAATCTAACCCCAAAAAGTAGCTTCCTAAATAACAGAGTCCGGTTCAACTTACTGGCTAATAATTTACCGATGTTAACAGCCATGTCTCTAAATAGGTAGGAAACAAATGAGAAAGAAACGTAAATTTGTCTTGGGAATAAATGCAGAGTTATCTGACCCGTTTAAGCAACCTCTGCATAACATTCCGACCTATATGTGTACGTTAGTCGACTAAATTATTCTATTTACTCAAGTCGTGCAAAAAATAGTGTGAGAGAAATTCCGCAACTATTACGAAAATATTTTGAGAAAAGCCGACAGTGTCTGGCTGAAAGTTTACGAGTGGTATTAATTTTTCAAGAAGGAAAATAATGATATACTATGACGTCTAAACTTTGAAGTAATGCCGTCGTTGAACCATTAATGAAAACATAATGAAAATCTCAATTTCTTACTATGGATTAAAAAGAGTGCCAAAACTACCTAACATCAACCGGCGCGTTTGTCAAATGAACTCGTGCCGGTATTTCGACGCATATTGATACAATACTGAGTGCATATTTAGTGTTTGTTAAAAAAGGAGGGTATGTTAAACTAATATCGTGTAGTCTGTTTGACTGTCACAAACAAGAAGATCCTAAAACCACAAATATTTTATCGAGAAACTGCCACCTTGTGATAAAGAAACCACCGGCGCCAGGCTTATCAAAAAAGTTCTACAGAAAGAGTTTGACGGCCAAGTAAACGTTTTTGAAGCTCTCCGTTTAAGTTCTCCATTTGAATGTTCTCCGCTTAAAGCTTTCCTTTTATATGTTCAACGTTTATTTAAACGGAGAACTCGAGTCTTCGTTTAAATATCTTCCGCTCAATTAAACGAAGAACTCGAGTTCCCCGTTTAAATTGATATTTCAGTGAAACTACTACTAAAATGTTCTTTATTTCAACAGTTCAATACTTTAATCTTTACTTACTGGCGCAATACTTAATGCTGCAATACTTTAATCTGCGATATTTGTAAACTATTTAAACTATGTTATTTAGATAAAATTCTTATATTTATTTCACATTTATTTTCGCCATCAGAATTGTTCTAAAAATTTCTCCATTTAAATAAAGAAAGAACTATAGTTCTCAGTTTATTTAAACTGTGAACTATTCTTTCCAAAATAATTGTTTTTAAATTTTTAGAGTTCTCAACTTAAAACAGGGAGAACTAGAGTTTTCCGCTTATTTAAACGGAGAACTTCGGAGTTCTATTTTAGAATTTTTCCGAAAATAATCGTTCTAATGTCATGAAAGGGAGGGCATGTTTACTGAAAGACAGCCTCATTGTCAGAATGACCAGGGGGGATTCAAACCACCCATCTCTGGATCTGAAAACCAGCGCTCTAACCGCTTGAGCTACTGGGCCAACGATGAGCTGTCGTAAATCCCTTTAAGTACTCTAGACGGCCTATCTTACTTCACATCCCTCCCCTTCTAGTAAACTTCGACCCGAAGTTTCCCTTTGCTGTGCACTACTACTACCAGCAATGGGCAGACCGAAGTGGGGGAGAGCATAGAACCGTCCCTATTATTCTCGGCCCGTATGCACCAACGTGGACTAAGCTTAGCATCGTGCTAAACTGCAGACTTAGTACTGGGCTAAAGTGTAGGCGGTATGCACCAACGTGGACTAAGCTAGTACTGGGTTAAATAAATGCTTATTTAGTACGCTACTTTAGTCCATCCCAGGGGCAGAACTAAATCTAGGACTAAGGCAGTTTTGCGCTCAATTTGTTTGAAATTCCCGCCAAAATGGATGTTTTGAATGCTATCGAGAATATTGAGCACAATTTCGAAATTATTAATGATGATGTTGCCCCTTATAACCACCGTTAACGATTGTATCCATTTGATTTCTGCAGTGAAGCGGAATTCTATTCACGCTACCGTTTGCACAAGGAGACCTGCCAATTATTATGTAAGTAAGTAAATTTTACCTGTTTGAGTCTCTTCCATCTGTTGATCAACTGATTCTTTTGTCGATTGTTGCAGTTTGGATTGTTGAGAAATTCCTGCACGATTTCCTCCCAGCGTTGCTTCTTGGCTAGGATTGACTTTTCATCCGTTTTTTTGTTTTCCAAATTCTCGATGCGTCTCCTCAGTGACGCATCGAATTCTTTCCAAATTCTCGATGCAATTCAGTCTCCTCAGACGAAAAATTATCATCACGCGAGCGAGACATATTGGCCGCACCAAGCAAAACGACTTATATATATATAAATAAATAAATAAATATATATATATATATATATATATAATATATATAAAAATATATATGTATATATATATATATATATATATATATATATATATAAATAAGTCTAAGTCTAATACTGAACGTAACGCAGATTTTAACACTGAACTAAGGATCTTAGCACCGTACTAACGTAGTTTAGCACGGTGCTAGCTAGTTATTGCCTAGTTCGCGTTTGAGCATGCCGCTTGGTTTTAGTCCGGTGTCAAGTGTAGTCTGGGTTAAATCCAGTACTAACTAACCCAGTACTAGTGTCTTAGTTCGTACTAACTTAGTCCACGTTGGTGCATACGGCCGTAAGGCCAGTGTCGCAAGGTCCCACCCTAACCTCATCGTCAGCGAACACTGCCAGGGACTGATAAGCTCATACTCTCCTATCCGGGACAAAGAACGGCTCCACTGCTAAGCTACAAGCGGCTATAAATCCTCCATATGGTCACCACCACTCTGCCCATGCCCATTCGCAGCGCTCCTGCTAAAGAGGTCCGACTATGACACCTAACAGCCAAATGCCACCAGAAGAATCGGAGTTCGGCATGGAAGCCTCGCCTTGTAAATTCAAGTGGTGAGCTTGATGAGGTACGAGCAGAAAAGTGATAAGTCGCTTACCTGACTGAGATCTAGGGCAATAAGGAGACAAAGCGCAATGGAATAAAGAATCAAGTTTATTGGTAAATGGATGCACAGGGACAAGGCATGGATGCAGAAAAGTAACAGCAAGGACAATAGAGACACAAGACAAGGGACGAGAGACGCAACCTACCCACCCAACAGTTAAGGACTCAACTATTGATCTAATCGTATCGAGGAATATTAGCTACAGAAACCGAAGGACTCACACGGAAGTACACCAAAATAGATTGAGTGTGTTGCACTCAGTGATGCAACTAGAGTTATGTGTACTTAGTCATACTTGACACTAAAAATTAAGTTTTCCTTTAAATAAACGTAAACGGAAAACTTGAAAGGAGAACTTAAAAAAACTACATTTGACAGCATACAAGATTAAATTCAAAACAAAGGCTTTGAAAACCCGCAAATTTTAAAACGGAGGACTTTAATGGAGAGCATTCTAAACGGGAAACTGGAACGGAGAACTTTTTTTCGAAAAACTTTGGTCCTGCTGAGTGACAACTGGTTACATAAACTGTGTGTCCTGCCTGTTAACATTCCACAGAAAATATTTAACGTGGGCGAAAAAATGAAACGTTATTGAATAAAATGAGCTGTAAATCATGATTTTGCACATTTACAGTTATTTATTTACTGCTGAGTAGCTTTAAAGTTGTCTCAAACAACAAAACTACGTAAGGGATGTATAAACACGTTTTAAAGGGTCCCACCCCACTCCTTTGATGGATTAAACGGACTGGACTTAGCTTAGTCCGGAAATGAAAACTCTTAATTGTTATTAACTTTTATCAAAGCCTATACATCAAGAGTACAATATGCTGCAATTGCTTGTGTAATACACTGTCTGATGTGACGTTTCCATCTCTTGTTTTAGTTTTCTTGCCGAATGAAAAGGTGGTGTGATTGACTACGACTGGCGAAGAAGAACTATTGGGCTAGGATAAGTTATTCGAAAAGTTTTCTGTCTAATTGTGAGTCTGTATAAGACTTGTTGCGAGACATTGAAGGCCTTAATAGCTTAAGTAACAAAAGTTTTCATACTACCAAACGTAGATTTAATGCTCGACTTAAGTTGATCATTTATGAGCTGGGTTATGTGAGATAAGGTTAATTAAATTTTATAGATATGATAGACCAGCTGTAATCTTTCAGATACAATTTTCAAATTGAATTGTACTTTTTATTTAATAGCAGAATCAGATAATAATTGCGGAAAGCGGACAAAAGTATTTGGTGATTTCTTATTTGTTTTTTGACTCGAGAGTTGAATGTTGGTAATCCTTCATGTGTAATTAACTTGACTGTTGGGGGTATATTATTATAGCATATTTATAACCACACTGGAATAACTGGAGTAATTGGTAGCATCTGAACAAATCTATATCTATGCATAGGACAAGCAAGACAGAATAAAGTGTTTCAACAGTATATATACAAGTCGTCGATTTCAACAAGCAGCAAAGGGAACGTCTGGGTCGCGGGCATCATAGTGTCAATAGCAACAATCGCGTGAAGTTTGACTACGACTTCCGGATTATTAATAAGTTTAACTTAAGACAACTTTTGCAAACTCAAGATTACGTAGAAATAATTACGCGCAGCTATACAGTCAGTTATTTGTAGTGCACATTAATATGTAGGATATGGGCACATTGAGCTGGATTTGAAAATAGAAATGTTAAAATTACAATCCGTGAAGTGATACTGTACATAAAAAGTTTACTATATCAAATTTCAATTGGAAGACAAACATGCATAAACGAGAAATATTTTAGTTACATATGTAGGAGATTTTTTGTGTGTCATAGAGTTATAATGGAAAATATGGCGTTTTGATCTTAATCCTTTGCGAACCGAGCGTTCTTAGTTTGTTGTGTCATGCTGAGTTTTAGTAAATTAAAGACTACTACTACTACTACATACTAATACTACTACGACAGCTAGTACTCGTACTACTACTGCTGCTGCTGCTGCCGGAGCTACGACTGCCGCTGCTGCAGCTACATCGACGACTGCTGCTGCAACAAGGACAACTAGCATTACTACTACTACTGGTGCTGCTACCACAACTGGTACTACTAGTGCTGCTGCTGCTGCTGGAGCTACGACTGCTGGTGGTGCTGCTGCAGCTACCACGACGACGACTACTACTACTACTGCTGCTGCTGCTGCTGCTGCTGCTGCTGCTGCTGCTGCTGCTGCTGCTGCTGCTGCTGCTGCTGCTGCTGCTGCTGCTGCTGCTGCTGCTGCTGCAGTTACGACTACTACTACTACCACAGCTACAACTGGCTCTACTCCTACTGCTTCTGCAATTTGCAACTACGACGACGACTACTGCTACCGCTACTGCCTGCTGCAGCTACGACTACTACTAATACCACAGCCACAACTGGTACTACTACTGCTACTACAGCTTCTGCTGCTATGACTGGACCTATCAGGAATGCTGCTCCAACGACTGCTGCTACACGATTGCTGCTGCCGCTGCTGCTGCTGCTGCTGCTGCTGCTGAATGTTACTACAACGACTGCTGCTACATGACTGGTACTGCTACGTCTGCTACTACTACGACTGCCCCTACTACGACAAGGACTGCTGAAAGTACGACTGGTTTGGCTACGACTAATTCTACTACGACTGGATTTGCAACGAGGATTACTACGACTGCTGCTGGTGTTATGGAGCTGCAAGGACTACTGATACAACGATTGCTACTACGACTAGTGCTGCTGGTGCTGGTACGACTGGTGCTGCTACGACTGGTGCTGGTATGATGAAGCTGCAAGGCTACTACCACAACGAATGCTACTACGACAACTGCTACTGCTACTAAGACTGATACTGACGCCTGGACCTGCCAGGACTGCTGCTCCAACGACTGCTACTACGACTGGTATTGCACGCCTGACTTGCCAGGACTGCTGCTCCAACGACTGCTACTACGACTACTGCTGCTGGTGCTGCTACGACTGCTACTTACTACGACTGGTATTGCACGCCTGGACTTGCCAGGACTGCTGCTACAACTACTGCTACTACTACTACGACTGCTAATACCACAACAGCGGTGCAACTGGTGCTATAATAACTGCTGCTATTACAACTGCTGCTGCTACTACAAATGCGGCTTCAACTCCAGCAACTACAACTTCGACAAGGACACCAGTAACACATAAAAGTCCAACTACAATAGCGACTACAAGTACACTCCGACTAGAACACCAGCAGCATATGCACGACCAACTATAACAACAACATCGTCGACAACATCACCAGCAGCACATACAGCCTCGACTACAACAGCAACTTCAGATACAAGTCTCACCACAACACCGGCAACACACACAGGACCAACCGCAACTACAATTCTCATCACAACACCAGCAGTACATACAGCTCAGACTACAACAGCAACTACAACTAAAACTTTGACCACAACAGCAGCAAAACGTACAGGACTAACTACGACAGTAATTACAACTAGAATACTCATTACAGCATTACCCCGTCAGCAGCTTATACAAGTCCAACTAAAGCTCCAGTTACAATTCCAACAACAACAACACCAGCAATACATACAGCTACAACTAACTACAACTACAGCTCCAACCACAACAGCAGCAACAATTACAGAGCCAACTACAACAACAACTACAACTACGACTACAGCACCCACCACACATACTAGATCAAATTAGACTCAAATATCTACGTGAGACTCTTGCGTCTGTACCCTCGGATCGGAGGTCAAGGTCTCACAACTTGCCCTAATTTAGACTAAACATTCATACACCATAACATAATAGCTACCAATAGGATATACTCTTGTTTTGGAGAATGGTTCGTAGCCTTACTATTCTTCAACACAAGAAAGAAGCGAATCTGAACATAGCTGTGTTCGACCGCTTTCTGGGCGAAAAAAAAAAAAAAAAAAGTTTTCTTGCCTGAAAAAATTCTGTTACGTCTCTAGTTGACCAAATTCGACCTAAAAATTTAAAAAATCTCCATGTTTTTCTGGGGGCTGCCGTCCGCAGGCCCCCGCAGCTGTGAGTTTATTTGATTTAAAAGACCAAACTTACATTTTGTTGATGTAATAGTGAGTGCCCTACAATAGTGAGTCTAAAAAAATAAGCAAAAAAAGTGTACAAGGTGCGACCCCCCCCCCCCCGTTTTCAAAATCTTGGCTACGCCCCTGTATGCATTGGTATGTATATATAGGTGCATCGCGCACCTTTATTGTTTAATGTGCAGTCGGAATTTTTTTCTCCGTGAATTTTAGCACAAGGCCACAAGGGTGCTGGCTCCCTTGGTCTTTTCTTGCCGTCCCAAAAAATTCTCTGAAACGTCTCCAATAATGACAATTGTAGTCATTTTACGGTGCCCAGTGTCAAAATTTTTTGTAATATTTCCTAATTTGATAGCTTTTGGACCCTCACTAGCCCAACAAAGGTGTACTTTTTGGTGTTTTGAGCCACTTCTCTTAACTTTGAGGTCTCACTTCACAAAAATTAGCGTTGTTTTTGAACGAAATCTGCTAATAAGTGTCGCTTTTGGCGTTAAAAGTGCCGTAAAACCGCTTTTCTGGGTACGCGTCAGGCGATAACCAAGCATAAAACGTAAACTAGCAAATTTACGATTTGCTCACCGATCTGAAACTTTGCTCACTGAAATTGAAATTTTGCTCAAGTTTGCTCACGATTTTTTTTGAAAAAAAAACCGTGGTCCGAACCCATTATTAAATTGGTATGTGTAAAAAGTGTGAAGATGTAAAAAAATACCTGTCAACGTGTAACTGTGAGATTGTTAGGCTGTTTTATCGCTCCAACGTCGCAAAGACTTATCGTATCGCACCAATTGCAGAATCGTTCTCAAGAGTGCGTAACTGAAAATTTCCATTTGCTGTAGTAGGTGATTTAAATTTACCTGGAATAGACTGGAATAATCAACATGCAATTAGTTCTCACAAACAACGAATATTTTTAAAGTCGGTTCAAGATTTAAATCTGGAACAGCGTCTATTCTCTCAACAAGAGGCGAAAAAACGCAAGAAATAGTTTACAACAACTCAGCGCAATTAATTGTGGGCCAGGCATACCGATTAGTGACTCAAATCATTGTACAGCTGTGCTTCGTATGCTATTCACTCTCATTTGTAGTGATTAATGAAATGTCCTGCATGCAGAAATATTGGGTGGAATTCTAGAAGGGTGACTAAGTTAGTCTGTGATTAAGAGATAATCGCGCGTTTATCTTCAATTTATAAACGAGTGATTATCTTCAGTGCAGAATGGGATCAGGCGAGCCTATTCTCAGCGTGTAGAATTCGTATGACAAAACTCTGTAGAACGTTCAGAAAAATGATCGGTAATCTGGAAGGAAGGCTGTTTAAGTTAATCAGTGGTTTATTTTTGAAAAATTTCAATGAGAACTTAAACGAGCCTTATGGCAAGTCTAAGTTCACAAAAAATGAAACTTACTGAACCGATTTGCATAATTTTGGTACCAATGGACTTCTCTGGACCTCAGGACTTCAAGAATGCAAATTTACATTATTACATATATTTTTTTAAATTTAAAATTAGACTTTATTGCAAGATTTTTGTGTCTAGTTTTTTGGTTATCCGAAACCTCACCATTCGTTTCAGGAAGCCTGCCTGTCACTCATAGGATCAAAAGTCTGGTAAATTTCTTATGTTTCACGGTTTTTAAACGCCTCGTGAAAACAGCGATTTGGCTATAGCTACTCATAGCCCATTATTGAATAATAATTCACCTGAACTAGCCATTAGCAGCTGTGACAATTTTTAGCATATATTTCCACTTATACAGTTTCGCCGCGGCTATTGCTTGCCGTGGCTATTATGGTCATTTCCACATTAGCCACTCTTTGATTGAAGAAACTTGACTATAGCAAAACTACTGCTATTTTCGGAATCAATGTGAAACACCACCCTACAAAAGGTCAAGTCATCCCGGCTGGTACGGTCGGACCGCATGTTTATTCTAATGCCCACAAAACTAAATAACTAATTAATTAATAAAGTATTACTAATTATTATTATTGAGTAATAATTAATAATAATAATTAATATATATACATTGTCCTAATCATAATGATAATGGAAGTCTCCACAATCGATACCCAGAATTTGACAGTACTATACTTGTTATCCAGACGTTCACCTTTCAATTCGCATCTACTCGTCTGGTTCCCAAGTTATACGCCACGTAAAGCAGAGTTATTTTTTTGTTGCATCCAGCAAGGTCTAATACGATGCTACTGAAAACACAGTACTTATTATCGGGTACATCTAAAGATGCAAAAGAAACGCCAACGCTTCGTATTGCTGCACTATGCTGTGATAATCTCTTAACCAGGGCGTAAAATGGGAGTTATTTTTACTCCGCGAATCCTCCGCGACAGACCACTCTTCGTAGTTAGTTATTTTGTAGGTTAATCAGAAAAAGGGTCGTAACTTTCGCTCTGAGTTTCGTAGGATCATAAAAATAGGCTCACGTGAAACACAAATTCTGGCACTTTCAAATGATATTGTCACGACTTAAACTCGCTCGGGAATAGCCTCCACGCAGTAAACACTGAGAATGCGCAACAATACCAACTGTTTATTGACCAACCGTCCAGCTCGTGTCATTACTCAAGACTGACTAGACACAACACGCCATAACAGGCCAGCCAACGTAGAACACACAAACATTCTAATCACAAGACAACAACAATAATCATTCTAGTATAGAATTAGTACGTACACCGGAAATATTTAGGTGTCTAGGCTGGTCAGGTAGGCCAGAGTTAGTGTCTTAACTTTACTTATTACAATTCCCTTCCTCTGCAAAAAGGCTATTTGGCTAAGAACAAAAGTCACAACTAAGGTCAACGTTAGTAAGGTCTAATCCTTGCTCATACTGCAACTTGCTTTAAACAGTTTGGTTACACAAGCATGACTGATTACGTTCAACCAACTGAAATTGCGTAGACACATTACAACATTACATTAGCATAAACAATAATCGGTGGCCGCTAAACAAAAATACACAAATGGCCAAACAGAGAACATACAAAAACAGTAGGCAAAATATAACAAAATACAAACTAGCACAGCAAGACAACAACATTTCATCAAACATACACAAAACAGGTTATTACCGATAATAGACACAATGAACAAAACTACAGCCTACAGAACTCTAAATTAGTCAATGCATACCAACATACTACAAGCTTATCTACCGAACAGTTACATACAGATATTACTAAAAATTTAGTTTCAACAGTAAATCAGCTAAAAAAACATATACAAACCATAAAAATACAAGCACAGACAACAGTATAAATGTATAAGCACAGACCACAGATACTAAACTAAATTAAACCAAACATACAAAACTAATTACCACCAGATGAAAAGAGAACGTAAGTCTAGGCTAACTGTGAAACTCAGAGCTACAACACCGAAGTACGCTCACAGATAACGGAAAATGAATAAGCCGCCGTCAAAACTAGCCGCAAATCAGGAGGTCAGGATACCTCAAATTGCAACTAATTTCAGACTTTGGATTAAAATTTCCCGTTTTTCACAAAGTTTTGACATTGTCCTCAAATAGCTGCCCCAACAGTTTTGCACCTTCCTGGTTCAGATGCAGGTCAACTGAGGCACCGCGTTTGCGAAACAAGGCGGTGTTATCAAAAGGCTCGTAACAGTGCAGCACAGACACTTTCTCGCCTTTACTCGCAAGTTCGTCTACAATTTCGTGAATACCGTGGTTTACGCTCAACACACGGCGCTGTATTTTACTGAGGCGCCCGGGGCTAGTCAGAGAAGCGTCATTATGGCGTGGCAGAACTTCAGCTAACACTACCTGCAGGTACGGCCGCTCATGCAGGAGTTTCGAAATGCTATTGAACTGCCTTAAAATATCTTAAGCCTTTCGGGGCTCCAGAGCACCATCGGGAGCTTTGCGACTAAAATTCTGAGGGACGTTGTTGGTGCCACCGGCAATGAGGCACACGCCGTAGCCTTTGTGACAAGACACCCTGGCTATTTTTATCAGATCTTGGATTCGGCCACCCGGGAACACAATACGATGGTAATTTGGACTATCAGGCAGATGACGACCTTGGGAATCCATGATGACTAGGGCCTTCGGGAATTGGTAACTTCCTTGGAAGAACGACCTAACTAGTGTCAATTCTTTTCCGAGAACGTTGAGGCCAGGTAGCTTGCCGAGATACGATCTGAGGGACTCCTTCGATAAACCAGCTCCCCAAAAGACGTCATGCGGGTTGGCTTCAATCAAGCGACAGTCACCGGTAGCTAGCAGCGACGATTGCAAATGAGAGTTCTGATCGAACTTGTCCACCAAAATGCCTAGCATCGCCGGAACCGACACCAACTGCCACTTATAGGAACTAAAAGAGGATAAATTACTAGATATAGGGGATATATCCCCCCCTTTTGCCCGGAGCAAAAGAAAATTTTTTAGAGCCGCATACCAAAAATGGCCGTAAATTGATGAAATTTAGCCTCAAAATCGAAAAATTTCACCAATTTTTTTCTGGGGGCTGCCGCCCCCAGACCCCTGCGACTCTATGGCTTACTAATCTTTCTTATTATCTTTTGTGATAAAAGCCTATGCATGTATATATGCCTAACCAACTCGCTGAGGTAACTTCGCTTTGCGGTTTCATCTCCCTGGGGTTGTTAAATGTTCAAGGTTCAACATTACATTACATTATACTACATCCACTTGTGTAATACACTGTCTCCTACTCTGATGTGAGGTTCCATTCTTTTATTTTAATTTCCCTGTCGAAAAATTTCTGATGCGTCCCCAGTGTTGACTAAATTCGGCTTAAAAACTGAAAAAATGTTCCAGAGGGCTGCCGCCTTCACCCCCTGCAAATGTTTGGCTTTGTTTAACATATTATTAACTTTGAAAATAATTAAATTTCCCTTAATTGCTGTCATTATTCAAATCGTGTTGTATATACCGCGAATTGTTCACAGTTTTAGTTCAGTCGTTTGTTTCTGTGGCTTACCCAAAAAAATTTCCAATACGTCTCCGGTTGACCAAATTCGGCCTAAAATTTACAAAAATTTATAATTTTTTCTGGGGGCTGCCGCCCCTAGGCCCCTGCAACTTTGTGGTTCAGTGATGTAGCATTTTTAAGGAGTTTTGTAAGTGTTAAGCTTGCTAAAATGTGCATTTCAACCCATTACGAAAAATCGAAGTCATTCCCCCCCGGCCCCCGAAATTTTTTTCCATGTACACCACTGTCTCTCGAAAACATCATGACGCAGCAGTGCAGCACATGTAGTAACGCAGCTTAATGGGGCGCTCTGAGTAACTTCCAATAAATCAAATTGCTATAATTTTTTGTTTTTTCCTGAGACGAACTTTTTTGCATAAGTGCAATCAATATGAACACCAGGCAAGCATTTTTGCAAAGTTTGATGAGTCTCGGAACATTTTAGCAAATTTTAAGACTGCATCAAAATTGAAACTTTGAAAAATTTGACTAATTTTTGAAATGACGTAGCTCAATGGTGCCTCAACCAAATTTAACAGTCTATAGCTTAAATTAAAGATAATTATCTGGCCGAGGTGCCATTTTTATCGAATTTTTGTTATTTGCGATTAATTTTCAGTTATTTTAATTTCTATCAAAAGTGACGTTTCAAAAAGCCTATCATATTGAGCCAAATCTTAATAATTACAATTCAAGAAGTTCGGCGCCTCCATATACATCTGCTCTAACAGTCTGCAAAGTTTCAAGCGAATCGGTTTTCACAGCTGACAGTAGTCTTAAAAAAATGTAAGCTATAGCCCAATTTCAGAAACCTGAAGTTTGCCTACACATACGTATTTTCCAAAAAATAGAGCTAAATTTTCTGTGCTAAAATCCGTTGAGAAAAGTTTCAGCAGTCAAAAAGTAGCTAACGAAAAATTAGTTTGAAAAATAGTGTATTTTTGTCAATGTTGGTCAACGTATTTTTGGAAATTTTTTTAGAAAGGTTTGCCTACACAAACGACTTTTTGAAAAGTTGCAACTAGCAACTAGCTACAAAGAACTGTTTCAAAAAGTTCCAAAAGCCATATAGAATTTTTTGGTATATCGATTTAAAGATTTTCCCCATTGAAAAATAGGTTAAATTATCAAGTTGAACAAAATTTGACATTATATATATCAAATGAAGCTAATTTAATTTGCAACAACTTTTTTTCTTGAGTTAATTAACTAAAACTTACGTGAAATATTTTATCGCCCAAAGTCGGTTATTCAGAGCGCCACCTTAAGAATGTAGTAAAAAGGTCAAATAAGGTAAAAACTTTTATGCCGTATCCCCCCCTTTTTTGAGGTCACGGTCCGCCCCTGGGGGCACCCTTGTGTAAAATTTCAGTCGGAAAAGTATAAGAAAATCAATGAATAGGCAGTAGACTGGTAGTTCGTTTGGTTATGTAGCATTTTGCTACTTTTGATATAAATATAATACTTGGGTATTAATACTTTTGATGCCGGTATCAATATTAAAATTGGTATCAAAAGTATCATATTTAAATTTTTTCCGAGTATCAAATATCAAAAGTATCATATTTAAAGTCAAAGTATTGTATTTAGATTATATTTAAATTTTTTCCGAGTATCAAATATCAAAAGTATCATATTTTAATTCAAAGTATTGTATTTATATCATATTTAAATTTTTTCCAAGTATCAGATATCAAAAGTATTTTATTTAAATTATGTGGTATCATATTTATATCATATTTAAATTTTTTTCAAGTATCAAAGTATTTTATTTAAATCCAAGTATCATATTTATATCATATTTAAATTATTTTGCGGTATCAAAACAACAGTAGGGCTAACTACATAAATCACACCATGTGTGATCAAATCTCAATGTGATTTAAAATTTGGCAAAATTTTGAAATTTTTTGCCAATTATTTAGAATTCTGCTGTTAAAGCATACGTTATCTTTTTCATCACAGGGAATGGTCGAACTAGTCTAAACTAGACGCACTAGACTTGTTAATAGGTTATAAACTACCCTAAGCATAATGATAAATATAATAATCCAGTTTTTAATGTACCAAACCCAGTTTCAAATATACCAAACGAAAGCTCATAACCCGCTTATCATTTTTCGGTTAACTCCTAAGCTTAATTCTTTTTATGAAAATAATATTAATTTTTGGAACCAGCCCGTAGTGTAAAATAAAACAAACAAAATAACTTAAACTGATTTCAACTTACCATTGTCGTAGTCCCCGTGGTGTAGTGGTTAGCATCGAGGCGTTTGACCCCGCTGGTCGCTGGTTCGAGTCCAGCCGGGGGTTTCTATTTTCAAATTTTTAACTTAGCATTTTTTGAACACAAAAGTATTTGAATTATATACTTACGGACTTAATGTCCAGATATTTGTTCATCAGAAACTTATTCGAACTTTTGTGTTTTTGGTAATCCGCGTATTTGCTTTCTGTTTATACCTGGACCCTGACGTACCCTGCGCACTAAACTTGTAATAATTACCTTATTACCTTACTACCTTACTTACTTACTTACCTAACTGTACTCTTGATAACATTCAGTAATATAACGACAAATCAGTGAACGTGGTGGTATGCTTTTTTGTTAGTGAAAAATATAACTTCGGCAAGAAGCCAAAGCAGTTCCTCAAAAAAGGAAGCCACTTTGCTCACGCAAAGAGCTGGATTTGATTCATACCCAAATCAAACGGGTTTAAACCACAAAAGTTGTCACAAGGTTTTATTCCACAAACAGTTTGTAAATGTCACTGGGCAACCTGTACAATTTCACTAACACTTGTCAGATAAAGCGCTGGATTTGACTCATACATAAATCATATGGGTTAAAGTCGACAATGAAACAAAGACCACCAATCAAGGAACAGACGCTTTTCGAACACACACTCATGTTCACGTACATCTGCACAGTCACACTGATCAAAACATACATACACGCGCACACATTTCTTACCAAACTACATACTACCACTCTACAGATTCATTCTAAATAAGCCTGCTGCGCTGTGGCACAGCAAAAAAAATGAGGAAAATTTGTATATCTTATTTGTGAGTTGATGAATATGAATTAACCATTTAAAATTTGTTGTCGTACAAAGCCTTGAATCAAAAACTTGTGAGTTACGGCTTTTAGAGATTACAGAATGAACCTTTCTGAGACGAACGAACTGCTGCTTGAACAAGATACCACAACTAAGTTTGTCAAATAATCGAGACAGTTTGCAGAAACTGATGCTTTAAATTTTACCGCAACATGACCAGAAACGATTTAGTCCTAAGTAAAGTCTAAAAAATAAAGTCTAGAGAATATGACTCCACTGAAGGACTCCAATGAAATTTATGTTCAACCACATAAAAACCAGACGGACCTGCTTAAAAGATTGCTCGGTGTTTTCGTTGACGATAATAATTGATTTTATGATATGTCGCATACTCGCACACATGAAAATGTTTTGTTTTATATTCCAGTTACTCGCAGAGATTGTATTGACTATTAATATATTTTCCAAATTTTGTTCTGCACCAAATAGGTAATCTCATAACAGTTTTGAATAAAGGCTAGTGTAGTGTCCATGTGGTAGTTCAGAGCAGGACCCAGTCAGGTCCCGGACCCAACTAGGACCCCGCTACAGACTAGTTCAGAAAGGGACCCGCAAAAGTCAGCCTTACACAAAAGATGCCTGCGCACTACACATAACCAGTTTTGTCATGTTTGTATACATAATTGCCCTACTTGTACTAATTACGATGTTCAACTATTTCTTGGAAGGGTCAGTTTTCAGTGAAATAACTTCGTAACCATTCGAATTTATCAAAACAAATCTGTCCTGAATTTTGGATTTGAGTAAGTTGAGGTCAAAGGTCAACACCATGTAACAGCACCAAAATTTTGTGTACCCCTGCCACCTCCCCTTCCTTTGGTGGAAGCCCCCTCCCGTGCGTCAACTCATTTTAGACACCCCCTAAATTTTACAAAAAACGGATTTTTCAAATTTTGCCCGAATTTTTACTCCAGCCGGGACCCTCCCCCATAAAGACCCTAGCGGGACGCCCCTCCCTCCCCTGGAACCGAATTTTGGGGGGTCTGCCCCCCCTCATCCACCCCACAACTACATGTTTATATGGTCAACACTTACAGAAGGAATTACACTACTGGTCTGCGATTAAGGTGGTAGTAACACTTGACAACTTACGATTAATTTTCAATCAATAATTTATAGTACGCATATTAATTTAGGAAACTATAAATTATTGTGAGATAAATGCTTGCTCAAATAGCTTGAAACAATCATTTTTAATTTTCGCAGAAAATATTTTTCAGCCAGTTACAACAAGTTTTCGTAAATTTTATGTTTTGCTAGGCCAAAGTAGTAGCTAGTCAAAACGGCCGTTTATTGAAAAAAGAAAAAATGACACACGGGCATGTCAAAAACCTTCAATTTAGATGCCAAAACTTATCCTTCCGCTTTTCACTTTTTGAGATTACTTCACATTTATGTAACATTTCTTTTTGAACTAAAGTGCATTACACAAAAGTCCGCAAAACTTGAGAACTACTAGAAGGATTTTGTTCAAAATTTGGGATAAATTGGCACACATATGTCTCTACTTTATGCTAAAATTTCAAAAATTTTGTTGACTTAAATTTTGCGTTACATCAATTTCATTCACGGAAATCTGTAAAAATGTACTTCCGTGGACTAAATCTCAATGTTGCAATCTTTTCATGCGTTATTTTACATGTTTTTTTAGACAATTTCTGATGTGTCAATTTTTTTATTTGTATTAATTTAGCCTATTTCGTGAAAAAATTAGATTCAAAAATTCGTATATTTTCCAAAATTCGAAAAAATTCAAAATTTAAGGTCCGTAACTTATTTTCTAGATCCTATAAATGCACCAAACTTAGGCCCGGTTTCCACTGCGCAAAAATAAGAAATAAGAAATAAGAAATAAGAAATAAGAAATAGAAATGAGAAATAATGGGCAGAAATAAGAAATAAGAATTTAAAATAAGAAATAAGAAATAAGAAATAAAGCCTTATGCGTTCACAGTGCAGAAATAAGTAATAAGAAAGTCTAAATAAGAAATAAACCCAACCAATCAAATTTCAAGTTTTTGGGCCTTCAGTGTTATTTTTAGGTTATTTTAAGGAAACTTGTGTTAATTTATGGAAACAAACAAATGGCTTTTGTACTTTTTGGCCTCTTTTGTAGTTTATGTATTTTTTATTGTGTTTTCTTTTTCTGTAGGAAACACAGCAGTATGGTTGTTTGTATGCTTTTGTTGACTGATGCAGTAGATTAGTTTTAAAATCGTATAAAAACAAGTTTTGTATCAAGTGTAGCATAACAGTGCACCCCTGGTGGCTTACCCGTCTCTCCAGAATTAGACTTTAAAACCTGCTCAATGACCTGCCGAATATGACATAGGGTCTCGAGCTCGACTTGATTTAGTCCGGGATTTAGCAAAGTTAAGTAAGTACTCCTCAGTCAGTCATTCACTCGGCAGAAAATTGACTAATTAAAACCGGCGATTTGACTGGAAACAAAAGGGGTCTTAGATTTGTACACAGACAAGTAAAAATTGCAAAAAATATAGTCATAATCTGTTATAAAATACAAATGTCAAAGCCTTTATTGCCAATACATCGCTAGACCAAAAAATAAGTAAAAACTGCACAAGCTGTAACATTTTTGCATAAATAAAAAAATCAACGTGATTGCTGTGGTTTTCAAATGTTTAAAAAAAGCCGTAACCCATGAGATTTGACAATTAGAACAGCTCAAACTGAAGTATGACTAAAAAATCCTACAACCGGGACAAAAGAAACATGATTTCATTACCTTAATATGTATGAAAAGAATATATTTCAGTCAGCAAAAGTGTAGCAAGCAGTCTCGAAAATAATGCTACGCGTTTCGTTTGGGGGTTCGGCATTTTTGAAAGGACTATTCTATTTTCTAATGTCTGATTCTACTTTCAGAAAGTGATTCTGATTGTAAAAAAGACACAAAAATACGCTACCTACAAAATTTAACGACTTGCGAGGATAAAAGATAAGTTGATTTTAAAAAGTAGCCAAAAAAGCATCACTTCATAATCTAAATCTAAAAGATAGAAAAAATTAAATTTCAAAAGCATTAAAAACAGTAGTATAGCCTTTCGAAAACATTACAAACTGTAAAATAACCTGTCGAAAGAATTACAAACAATAATATTGGCTTTCGAAAACATTACAAACAGTAAAATTAGCATTTCGAAAGCAACAGACAATAAAAAAAACAATATTATGTCCGCCTGTCACAAAATATTGTCCAGTGCAGGTAAATAGTAGGCCAAGCAGAACAATGCGTGTACCTACGCGTGTGTGCATTCGTGCGTATGTACGTACATAACGATTTTTAAAGTGTCCAATCAGCGTGTAGGAAGGCGGAGCTTAGGTTGGCGCGTTCGGGCTAACGCTTCTGATTGGCTAAATCCTTATTTCTTATTTCTTAAGTTTTTTTAACCATCCTCTCGACTACAGAGTTGCTGGTACAACACAAGTCGATCTCAACCTGAGAAGGTTGAGCGGACTACCGTGGCTAAACAGCAGGCGTATTAAAGACAAATTACATTCGCATTCGCAGTAGGTGTGTGTGTAGCGCCTGGCTGTGGGGGGCCACTAAGTAATCCGAGGTTCACGCATGGGGAGCGGAAGGCCCGGTTTTGCTGGCTATCCCGTGTCGCCCACCCCAGCCATCTGGGTCCTAGCATCCGTTTACAAACGGGCGTGATGTATATATAGTGTTTCACTTCCCGTGTTTCTATTTTGTCACGAGTGTAGCCAGGGTTGGGTCGAGTAGGTTTTGTTTTGGGTAACAGATGGAGAGTAATATTTCTGTGACAAACTTAGTGAAGAACTGGCTACACCCGGTTTGTGTTTGTGTGCGTGTGTTAGGGACCGACCCAGTGGCTGGGGAACCTCCCCGCAAGCCGGTTGGCCTTGGCGTAGACGATCATTTTGCTCAGAGGGGGGAATTCCCTGGTGTTTTTGTATGTTACTTTACCTTGACTTACGATTTGATTTTTCTGTCCTTGGAGGTATGTACATTGAGGACGTATGACGCAAGTGATTAAAAATAGACTTATGCTGTAGCTGTAATTAAGTTTGTATAAGTGTAAGGACTTACCGATCGGATACAGGGTGATTTAGGGAACTTTTATATTTATGTGTTGTCGTATCTTTCGTCTTTTCCATTTTTTATAAGCATAGAGTACATGTATTCTTATTATGTTATTTCAACCCTACGTGCTTACATTAAAATTAACATAATTACATTATTACACACTTCATGTACCACACATGTGGAAATATTCCCACCTGTAGATCATAGGTGTTATGTCATGGGATGAATTCGATTGAGTTCAGGAAGGTGCATGTTCGCCGAAGATCGTGGATGGATCCGTATAGTGATTTGGCAATGCTCGGGGGCTCATAGTTCCAAACTGCTAATCGTTGTCTGCGGAAACGTGGGCAGCTAAGGATTATGTGACGTGGATTTTGCGGCGCTCCACACGCACAAAAGGGGGTGTCAGCCGCATGTAGTCTGAAGAGGTGTTCCTTGAAGTTACCATGGCCGATTCTTAGACGGAAGATAGCAGTAGATGAATTGCGATCAAGTTCAAGTATAGGGTCTTTTTTTTGCGGTCGGCGCCTGTATTCAAAATAATTTCTTCCCTTTTCTGATGCTTCCCAATTGTTATGCCATTGCGTTACTGATTGGGATTTTACTATTTTAATACTGTCCTTCACACTAATTAAACTTTCTGGCTGTGGCTCATCTAGGGCTCGCTTTGCAAGTCTATCCGCCCTGTCATGACTCTTAAGACCACAGTGACCCGGTATCCAGCAAATATAAAGGTCGATGGTATCTTTGACGACTCTACGCAATTGTTCATCATATTGAGCCGAGAAGATTGCTGATCAACAGTCGCAGAAGATAACGACTTTCTGGCCTTTTGGGACACCGATTTCTAGTATAATTTCAATTGATCGTCGGATTGCTTTCAGTTCTGCTCCCATCGATGACTCAGGGTAGCCTGTCGCCTCGCTGACTGTTATTTCGTCGCTATTTATTGGGAAGATAACCACGCCTATGCCATTTGCAGACTTGCCGATGTCGACAGATCCGTCCGAGTACACCTGCACCCATTCATTTCTCGGGAATTTCGAAATTGTTTCTAGTGCTGAGGCTAGTTGTTCCTCTATTGTCATGGATTTCGTTGCTTTTGTTTCAAAGGGCGAGACATGCACGGTAGAGTAGTCCACTGGATTTACTCCAACATTGTCCGTCGGTAAGATTCTAACCTCAGCGATATTTGTTTTTTGGATATTGGTCTTTAGACTGGGTGTCAGTTTTCTGGTCTTTGCTACTGGTTGGTCTTCAAGAATTTCTCTAATGCAGTCGCAGTCTGGTTTGTGGCGTATTTTCTGGGCAGTCATTGATAAAGCTCGCTCGTATTGGAGAGTCAAGGACGGGGTGTTCGTCTCAATTTCTAGCGCACCTATTGGAGTTGAACGGGTGCCTCCAGTAATATGTCGTAGCATTCTGTTTTGAAGGGATTCCAGCTGTTTGAGGGCAGATTTAGAGGCGCCACCCCACAGTTCTATACCGTATTGCATACATGGTCGTATTGTGGCGTTGAAAATATCTTGCAAGGTGGTTCTGTTTGCTCCAAGTCTGAAGTTGCCAATTCTTTTTAGGAGCTCAAAACGCGGGACTATTTTTTTTGTTAGGTTGCGGATGTGTGGTTTCCATGTCAAGTGACGGTCCAAAGTAACACCCAAATATTTCCCCTGTTCGTTGACTTGTATCCGTTTTCCCTTTATTGTGACAATTACATTACCCGTTACATCAGATTTACCCTTACTGAAAAGGACGATCTCTGTTTTTTCTGTGCTTATTATGAATTTGTCTTTGTCACAAAAATCTACAATGTTATCAATGGCAGCTTGCAGTTTTGATTCGGATACAGAAAGATCATTATCAGTAGCCCATACAGCTATGTCGTCAGCAAAGAGAGCAGCATTGGCTTCCTTGCCAGGTATAGTCTCGATGATGTCGTTAATCATCACTAGAAACAGCACTGGACTGATTACACTGCCTTGGGGTACACCATCCTTTACTTCATACTGTCTCGACGTTTTGTTTCCCCATCTTACTGCAAAATTTCGGCCTTTCGGGAAATCTGAAAGCCATCTTAACATGTTGCCTTGAATTCCCAAGTCCACCAGTTTACGAAGTAAACCTGGGCGCCAGACAGAGTCATAAGCCTGTTTCAGATCTATCAAGGCAACCAGAGCATTTTCTTTTTTGGCAAAAGCTGATTCAATTGCGTTTGTCAGTCGCATTAGTTGGTGGGTTGTCGTCATCCCACGGCGGAAGCCGGCTTGAGCTCGTGTTAGTTTATTTTTGGATTCTAGCCAATAGACGAGTCTGGTAGTTACCATGCGCTCTTGTAGCTTCATCAGGCAGCTCAGTAATCTGATGGGGCGGTATCCTTCGGGTTTTGTTTGGTCTTTCCCGGGTTTTCCTACGGGCACTATTATACCAGATTTCCATGTAGTGGGTATCTTGCCTTCCGACCAGGACAGATTGAATAGGTCGAGTAAACGTTCTCTTGCCCTTGGTCCAAGGTGTTTGATAAATTCATTGTGAATGCCGTCGGGGCCTGGTGCCTTTTTGTTTTGGCAGGAATCAATACCTTTATTTAATTCTGCCATGCTAAACTTGCTACTGAACAGTGGGTCCGTTTGATACAAGTTTCTGGACGAATTAGCTTTGTCACGCTGTATAATTGCCTGCTTTATTTGATCACTGATGTCCTCTTTTACAAATGGTTTTGAAAAAAATTCAGCTAAGACTGTTGCCTTTGCCAAATCCGTGAGTGCAAATTTGCCGTTTGGGGAGCATATTGGCTGGCCGCCTTGGCTGTTGTCGCAAGCCAGGTTGTGCAGGAGTCTCCAAGTTTTGTTTGCCAACCTACCTTCTCTGGCTGACAGTTGAGAGCAGAATATTTGCCAGGATCTTTTTTGCGTGCGGCGGATCAGTTTCTGTGCGAATGCTGACCGTCTGTTGAGGTTGATTCTGTTCTGTGTGCTCGGTTGTGTTCTGATTGTTTTAAGGGCTTTCCGTCTTGCTTGTATGGCTCTTTTTACATTTAGGGACATTGTAATTTCCTGCCGTCGCTTTATTTTCGTTAGGGGGACACTTTGATGGGCTGACGTGATTATAGTTTTTGTCAGGCGGTCACACTCTTCCTGTAGTTTCAAGTTGTTAATATCAGGAGCCGCTAGAGTTTTTTCCTCCATCTTGTTTTTAAACATGCCCCACTTAGCTTTCATGAAGCACCATACAAGTCTATTTTTGGGTTTTGCTGGTACTGGTTCTCTTAGGTGTACAATTATCAAGCGGTGGTCACTTCCTAGCGTATCGCCGACTGTCATTTTGATGTTGCTGCAGAGTTTGGGGGGAAGTAAAGTCAAATCGGGATGGCTATGGCAATTATCAGGTTGTTTGATATCAGAGTTACTAGACCACCACCTCTGCGGTTGTTCTGTCTGTCAAGGCGTATAACATTGTAGCCTGGGAAATTTGGACGCTTAATATTAGGGGTTAGCCATGTTTCTTGGATCGCGAGTACGTGTATGCCATACTTTTGCAAAGTAATATTTAGTTCCTGGCCTTTCCGACTGATTCCACATGCATTCCACTGCGCGATTACAAACGGGGTGGAATTTTTCGGTCTCTGTTGGGGCATCATACGTATGTCATTAGAGAATAACACTAAAAAAGTGGGGTTTGAATTTGGTTTGCGTACTCATTTTTTCTATTTTTAGCCAAGTGAAAGAATCTATTGTCGGCCATCAGCTCGTTGAAGGTCCTCTGTGGAAAGAATAGTGACAGTATGTGAAAAAACAATGGCAGTAGAGAGTAAGCATACATTGACAAATGTTTATTTGTTAAAGCTGGCCTCCATGGCCTTTGAAAGATATGATTGGTTCACATGGGTCCGACAGTGGGAGAATATATGTGGTCTTATCGGTAGGGCGTTATAGTATAATTTACAATTGGTTAGTATATAGAAAACATAACACGGCAACATTTAATCCGAGCATCGGACTATTTTAAACATAATAAAACATAGGGCGCGGTAAGGCATGTAAGCTTACCTGGTCTATTGGTGGGTATCTGCTATTTGGTGCCACTACGTTCATCCTCAGATCGCTAGATTTCCGGGTACTTACCTGGGTCGGTATCTGGTAGATTTATAAGAGCAACATTTAGTGAGTTGAGGAGTGTAGTCAACTATTGAAGAATATTAACAGGAAGAATACAGATACGCCTACTTGCTGTCAGCTGTGTTTTACATCACATAGAGTGTTGACATTATTTCAACAGAGTCTTGAATAGTTGAGAGGATGGTAAAGAATTTTGCACGGGAAGTTAAGGGCGTTGAAATAAACATTTATCAGGACAATAAATATGCAAAGGAGGTTATATTTAAGTGATAAGCACATGAACCATAAGAAGAATTCACAGATCAAAGGACCCCCAACTTGACAGGGAGACCTGCATAATGGGCTTGCATTTCACAAGACCTGCAAAGCCAAAATGCTGCGTGAAGGAACCGACTTGCTCCCCATTTCTTAAGTTAAAATGAATTTAACTCCTTATTTCAGAAATAAGGTTTGTTATTTGTGAAATAACAAAAGCTTATTTCTACTTTCTTATTTCTTATATCTGCAGTGGGAATGACCATTTATTTCTGAATTAAACCCTTATTTCTTATTTCCAGTTTGTTATTTCTTATTTCTGCCCAGTGGGAACCGGGCCTTAGCATTAAATTTCATCCTGTTGGTGTAAAGAATAAAATTATTTAGAATTTCACTGTCAATTTTACAAGCAAAACATGAAAAATGCAAAAATTCACAAAATTTGACTACTTTAACAGTGTCTGCTGACTAGCTTGTTACAGATTTAAGCTAGATAATGTGCATAAGTGTAGTTTCAGTCAATTACTTTAACGTGAAAAAGACAGCTCTTAAATTCATTGAGTCAATCAAAAGTTATAGCGCGTTATAAAAACTGTCGTTATAAAAACTACCACCTTAAGACTTTCATGTCAAGCCGCCTCTTTGTTAACTTGACGGTCCGGATCTGAACTAGTCTGTAGCGGGGTCATGCTACAAATTAGTTGGGTCCGGGACCTGACTGGGTCCTGCTCTGAACTACCATATCCATACTTCTTTAAAAACTTTCAGAAACAGAAAATTTTTTGAAACAAGGACTGGAAGTTAGCGAAAGTAGTCCCTATTTTGAAAAGCGGTGACAAAAACTTACGTGAAAACTGTCGACCCATAAATTTAACTTCAGTATGCAGTAAAGTTCTACGAAAGTATGGTGTAGGGTTCTAAAAAAAGTACTTGAAAGCCGTCGTTTACGTTTTTTTTTAAAAATAGTGAAATTGTTGGTGATTTTCAACATAATTTTATTAAAAAATGCTCACTTTAGAAAGATGTGCTTAGTTTCCACTTAAGGTGGTAGTAACGTTTTCGACAGTTTTGCAGGATTAACACTTGACAACTTACGATTAATTTTCAATCAATAATTTATGGTACGCATAATATTGGAAACTATTAACTATTATCAGATAAATCCTTGCTAAAATAGCTTGAAACAAACATTTTTAATTTTCACAGAAAATAATTTTCAGCCAGTTACGACAATTTTTCGTAAATTTTATGTTTAGCTAAGCCAAAGTAGTAGCTAGTCAAAACGGCCGTTTATTGAAAAATGAAAAAAATGACACACGGACATGTCAAAAACCTTCAATTTAGATGCCAAAACGTATCCTTCCGCTTTTCGGTTTTTGAGATTACGTCACATTTATGTGACATTTCTTTTTGAACTAAAGTGCATTACACAAAAGTCCGCAAAACTTGAGAACTACTAGAAGGATTTTGTTCAAAATTTGGGATAAATTGGCACACATATGTCTCTACTTTATGCTAAAATTTCAAAAATTTTGTTAGCTTAAAATTTGCGTTACATCAATTTCATTCACAGAAATCTGTAAAAATGTACTTCCGTGGACTAAATCTCAAGTCTCGATGTTGCTATCTTTTAATGCGTTATTTTACCTGTTTTTTAGAAAATTTGTGATGTGTCAATTTTTTTATTTGTATTAATTTAGCCTATTTCGTGAAAAAATTAAATTCAAAAATTCGTATATTTTTGAAAATTCGAAAAAATTCAAAATTTAAGGTCCGTAACTTCTTTTCTGCATCATATAAATGCACCAAACTTAGCATTAACATTCACCCTGCTATTGGCTATGTTGGTGTAAAGAATGAAATTAGTTGGAATTACACTGTCAATTTTACAAGCAAAACATGAAAAATGCAAAAATTCACAAAATTTGACTACTTTAACAGTGTCTGCTGACTAGCTTGTTACAGATTTAAGCTAGATAATGTGCATAAGTGTAGTTTCAGTCAAGTTCTTTAACGTGAAAAAGACAGCTATTAAATTCATTGAGTCAATCAAAAGTTACAGCACGTTATAAAAACTGTCGAAAACGTAACTACCACCTTAAGGCAATGTTTTGAGACTCTGTGTTTTTATATCAATGATTTTATATGCTGTGGTCGAACCTTCCAGCATATCTACATATAGCATACGCGTATATCAGACGACATCAAATTGTAGTTCTATGCTGATTCTGAGACAGCACTGCACTATATCATGACGTTGAAAAGGTTTTCAGTTAACCCAGCCAGCGGCAGCTAAAACTAATGTTTTATACAAAAAACAAGCATAAGTAAGCATCAGTAAGTATCAAGCATACACTTTCAAGGACATTGGCCAGAAGCCAACCTGTTGGGCCAGTGAAAGTGCTCTTTCTGAGTTTACATATTTCCCATGAATAAGTCTCTTGTTGCAGCCATTGCAGTGCAAAAGCTCAGTCAAAAGCTATTTTCAACTGAAACTTTGAATGAAGATATTAAATAAAGATTAGGTAATCATTGAACTGCTTGTTTGCGGATGAAATTATATTCTGAAAATTTAACTTGTGCTATTGTTGTGTCCGTTTAGAAGCAGACAGTACTGTAAATTTTAAAAGGAAATATGTAACTTGGTAGCGAAGCATCGGGCAGCAGGGAGCTGTATGGTCGAGCGGTTAGTTGATTCGGCTGGTAACCTTGAGCTGACATCGTCGATTCCCAGCAGCTCACTTTTTGTGAGACTTTTGCTTTTTTCCATTACCCTTCTCAAGAACAATGAAAGCACGAACTTGATGATTATAACAGGCATTTTAGTTGTGACGGACGCAAAGCTACGGTAAAAGACGTGTAAAACACATTCCGCACATTCACACTTTAACGCTAGCACTGTGTTATGTAAGATACCAGTATCAAAATCAAAGACCTGTTGGGCTGTGGCCCAACAGGAATAAATAAATAAATTGCTTTACAACTTGGAACATGAAATGTCAAGCAAGACACTGAAAGTAACAATATGCCTTTACCAACTCTAGCTACTTTTATAAGAATTTAATTAAATGGTTTTCGTCCGACTTAGAACCGCCATCTCGTCTCGTCTGACAGCTTAGCAGAGTAGTTAGTAATGTTTCTAGAGGTTGTGGTCTCATTTTAAAAATTACATATGACAGTATACAGCATACAACACATACATCCGACTTATTTTCCAATATAATACTTCTGTGTGGAGCCCTAGACTCATATGTGACATCCACAAAATGAAATGTGTTCAGCGAAAGTTTAACACGGAATCCAACAAAATTATTTTTGGTGGAACGGTCTAGCCAATAGTTGTGTCGTTTGTTGCAGTGTACCGTTTGAAAAAACTGTCACTAGTAGACTTATCACGTTACCAGAAGTCCGCCGCGTCATTCCTGCAGGCTTTAGTGATGAACTGAAATTGAGCATGATTTGAATTAATTACAATTACAATGCATTAACTGAAATTAGTATGCGCGGCCGCGGAGGCGGTCGCGCAACAATACGTATTCCATCATTGGGCGCACCCGTTCATCGTATCTTTGAGAGTTCGAGCATGTTTTAGCCTTAAAGTGGCGTTGCAGTTGAATTAACAGAAGCAAGAGTACATATTTTTTTAATATACATAACATAAGAAACTAATATTTAACACAAGAAACTAATATTTTATTTTTTTTCAGTGCAAACCATCACACAAGATTTATAATTTTAATTTATACTTTTAATGTGTTTGTTTTGTTTCGTTTTTTTCTGTACCTGGTGGCATTATAGCAAAGTATGTCTGTAAAGGATTTTATGCTGGCAGTAATTTGTTTTGCTTTTTGTTCTTAAATAAATAAATCAATCAATCATAAGAGCTGTCTGACACTCGTCTCTATTCTAGCTACATAATTGGCCGGAACGATGCTCCGGCGACATAGAGGTTTCACGCCTGTATTTCAGAAAGGGGGCGTGTCTTGATTCCAGAAGAGACCCCGCCTCAAATCAGGGAAGTGTTCCCTGAAATCAAAGCGTAGAAAAGCTATTTCGGCTGGAGCATCGTTCCGGCCGATTAGCTAGAATGACGCGAGTGTGGACAAAATTCTGTAGTAATTATTTCAAAAAATGTTGCATTACTTACGGTGGACTGCACCAAATCGGATTACTTAGTCTGAGCAGGAGCTAAACTGCAGGTAAAAAGATAAAGTAAGTCTCAATGAATTCGCAGCTAAACCTCAATTTTAATTAATTCTTAAGCGCCAACTACATACGCTAATCTTCACTGGCGAATTGCGTTGATGAATTTCAGCGTCAGCTAAATACATAGGTTTAAGCTAATTGTCAGTTAATCCGATTTTGGTGCGACCACCGCTAGACACGTATACATATCGCATACAGTCTAAAAAGCTCTAAATAGACTTACGTATCTTAGCATGAGGTAATTTAGCAGTTCCCACTTGTTAGACATATGTATGTAGTGTTTTTGAGCGGCCGGAATTTTTGGCCGGCAGGCCGCTCAAAATCGGCCGGCCGGCTGGCCGGTTAAAAACACCGGCCGGCCAGCCAGATTCAACCGACTGACAAAATTAAGCCGGCATAAAAATCCGGCAGGCTAAGTTATGCCAAAATGACAATCTGGATTTGGATGAATTGCTTTTGTCCGAAAATTCGGCCGCTCCGGCCGGCCGGCGGCTTACGCGGCCGGTCAAAAACACTAGACATATGTACATACTTCTCGACATATGAACCCTTACTACCTACATATCTATGGTCATTGGTCATCGTAAGTAACTACAGGAAAAATGATTCCAGTAACTTCATTTTCAATCTTCCTTAATCTTCTGAGCAAATAAAATGGGCTTCATTCCAGTGCCCGTGACTTACAAAAACGGTTTTAAAAAGTAGGGTTAGTCAATTTATGTATTCTCAAGATGCTACCCACAGTTTCTTACTCAATTGAGCTTCAAATCTGCGTCGCGTGTCCTATCTAGTTTTCATAAATTCAATCTGCTAAAAGTTAACTGTACCAAAGTTCGCTCAATTTTGCAGTCCTACGCAGACTTTGACAGATTATCACTGACACTGTGTTTTGTTCAGGTTTTAACAACGTCATTTTCCTTTTACATTCGAAGTCTGAACTCCTACTGGATGACAAATGAATTTTATGTCAAGTGACGCAGACTACTGAAACTATTAGGTAGACAAAATTTAGCTTGGCAAGGTAAGTCAGTACTCAATTTCCAACAAACAATATACGGAAGCTTAATGTTACCAAGAGTGATGTTACTAATTACTGCTAATACTCTTGCCGATGTTTTTTTTTCAAATTTTCTTGTAATCTTTCTAGGCTAAGGAGTAAGTACTAAAGCCGTAAACTACATACAAATGTAAGTAGCTGATTTTATGGTTAGTTAGGTACTGTTAGCTAATTGCTAGCTGAAATATGCAAAGTTTTAAATTAAACAAAGTAGGTTAGTCTCAGCTCGGTCTTTTTTTGCTCACTCTATCACTGTTTGTTGATATGAACAAGAGTACATAAGTGTCTTAATTTATCGAAGAAGCTTACCTGTTTCAGTTTTCTTAAGAAATTGGGAAAAGTTCATACCTATCTCAAAAGTTTCTCAAATAAATTCGCTGAAAGTTACTCTGCTGACTGATAACGTTTCACGTACATACCTACATATAGGAAGTCATTTAGAGCAACAACCGGTCAACTGCTATATTTACTACATTGATTTAATTAGCTAACTTGATAGCTAGATAAAACTCTATCAGATGCAGGGGTGGACGCGGGTCGAAATCTTTGACCCGTGACCCAACATAACCCGCGGCTTGATGCTCGTTGGTAACCTTACAACCCAACCCGCACTGCAAAAGTCGACCCGCGACCCACTTTGACCACCTTTTTAAGATAACATACCTAATGATTGGTTGTTTGTAGCTGATGCCCAAGTCTAATTTCCACACTGTACAACTGCACGTTGTTCATAGGATTGCTACTTTAACCGAGAGGCACTATAACTCAGTACCAATAATTCTCTAAAGTAGGAATCATAAGGGGTAATTTTTAAGGTTTCGTGGGTCGGAAAAAAATAAGCGACCCGCGCAGCATCAAGTGGGTACATTCCCCATGGGCTGACCAACGGATCAAATTTTCCGACCCAACCCGCGGGTACCACGATCGCGTCCACCTGTGATCAGATGATGGTAATTTTGTAATGAATTCTATTTCTGTGTACAGAATATATATACATACTATATAGTGTAATAGCATAAATGATCACATCACAGAAATTTTGGGTACCCCTGCCCTTTCCCCCCCCCCTTGGTTGGACCCCATCCCCTGAATGTACTAATTTTTGAACCCCCATCTGCCAAAACTGACGCAATTTTTACCATTTTTGACCAAAAAGCACCAAAGCACCGATTTCGACAATTTTTAGCCAAAATGTCTGTTAAAATAGCTAACATTCCGTAAAAATACCGACTTTCTTGAATTGTGGCCGAATTTTTTCTCACGCCGGGACCCTCCCCCTCTTTTACCCCGGGCAGGACTCCCCTCCCTGCCCCAAGACAGAATTTTGGGGAATCCCCCCACGGTGGGGGCCACACCCCAGCAACATGTGTGTGATAGGTATATTAGATATACATACATCCTATACACTTTAAACCAAAATGCTAATGCTAAATTGTCCAAAGGCTTTTTAATTGCATAGTAAGTTGTGACTAATCAACAAAACAAGCACCGGCAAAATCGCCTTCAGTGTCGGCTACCCCGCCCCATCATTTTGTTGTTTTTCAATACACAAATCCCAAGATTACTAATTTAAAAATTTCACCCGCAATCTCAGTGTGAATATTCATTCCAATTGTTTAGGGCACGGAAAATAAACGAAACTAGGCAAGCTTAAAACATCATGCAGAAAAGGCAATCATGAAAGAAAAAGTCTATAAAAAGAAAAAACTAGACAAGTAAAAAGTGTTAATATATAATCGTTGACAGAACAAGCAATAGGACAAAAGCCGGTCACACACCTTAAAACTCTTAAGGTTAAGTTAATTAAGAGGCCACACGAAAACCCCCAATAACTGGAATTTTCACTATAAGCTGATCTAAATTGGGTAAACCAAAGCTTATCTACCCATAGTTAAAAGTGTTGAACAAACATAGACATTAAAAAACAATCCACCAAAATATTCCATACTAACTTACAAAGAGTGGCTCACTGGCTCAGCGAAAGTGTGTCGTGCTCGGAATCGGAAGGTCCCCGGTCGAATAGTCTCCGGCTCGAACCCGAATCGTTTCCGTCTCGAAAAGATCATATCTGAACCTGAAGTTATAAACGTGGTCTCAGTTTCTAATAAAACCACGTTTCAGGTGCCAGCTATGGACGTACTCTTTAGAATATTTTTGCGCGGCCGCCTCAGCGGCCGTGCATACTAATTTCAGTTAATGCACTGAAACTGAAAATGCGTGTAAATCATATTCAGTTTCAATGCATCACTGAAGCCTGCAGGAATGACAGGCTGGCTCATGCACGTTTTGTGTGCATTTCTCAGCGCACACGTTGTGTATGTACGTGTGTGTGTGATAAGTGTGAGCGTGTGCGTGTCTCCCCATAATAGTGGCAGATTGACAATCGATATCTATCTGCAATATCAATCATTCCTACACGTATATAACATTGTTTACACGGATACTCTTAACAAAACCATTAGTTACAATTTTAATCGAATCATCGAACAGGGTTGTGGCCTAATGGTTAAGGTGTGTGACTACGAAACAGACGTTAGTCGGTTCGATTCCCATCAGCTCTGACATTTTTGTATTTTAATGGATTTAGAAAGCGTTGTTTTTAATTTTTTTCCAAATTTGAATGACAAAAAAATTAAATGTCATGGGTATCAGTCCAAATCACCGGTCGATTCTCAAATCGTTTGTACCTAGACCTGCGTAAAACGTAATCGACGATCAGATTTTTAGTACTGACAAATTTCCTTAATCTTGTGACAGATTCTGACTCGGATAAAGATGAAACTGCGTAACATCTGTAATCTCAAATCTGTATAATGAAATTAGAAGGATTACTTACAAAAATGGTGCATGCCGCGCCTAATTTTACCGGTACGGTAAAATAATAGTCACTGTCGTCATGTGAAAATATGTGCACTCGTCGACAGAAGTGCTTGTTTTATTATTTTTTTAGAATCGGTAATCCATCATCTAGTATATACATCGTATAAAGTATGTACGGACTAGTTTAAAAATAAGTCTCAAGCAATATTGTGATTTGTGAACATAAAAAGTATATTTTTGACACACCAAAAATTTTATTAGGATAACTTTTATTACCAAGAGTACATAATAGGAAGAGTATGACACTCTTCCCTATCCTAGATAATCGGCCTGAACGATGCTCCGGCCGAAATAGCCCTTTTACGCCTTGATTTCAGGAGGGGTAACCCCCTCGAATCAAGACATGTCTTGATTTGAGGGGGGGTGCCCCTCCTCGTTTCAGCACACTGCCAGCATGAAATCTGTGCTGAGCTGGTAACGTGCTGAAACGAGGGGGAGGTACCCCTCCCCCTCTGAAATCAAAACACCACCGAGTTTGTGCTGGCAGTGTGCTGAAATGAGGGGGGTACCCCCCTCAAATCAAGACACTTCCCTGATTTGAGGGGGAGTATCCCCCCTGAAATCAAGACATGTCTTGATTCGAGGGGGGTACTCCCGCCTTAAATCAAGGCGTAAAAGTGCTATTTCGGCCGGAGCATCGTTCCGACCGATTAGCTAGGATAGGGAAGAGTGTCATACTCTTCCCTATTATGTACTCTTGCTATTACCCTCTTCTGAATGTACATATGCATATTTATCATTTGTATTAACATATGTACATAATATGTACTATGTATTATGTAGTATAACCTGAAATCATGACAAAGGCATTACTTTCTGTTCTATATTCTTCATTAGTCTTGTAGACATTCAAACATGAGTTTTTTTCTGAACACAGCACTAAAATAGCATAAATAAGAGGCCTACACAGGATATAATTTTGCCTTAATGCTTGTTAGTTGCTCTTAATTCCAACATATGATGCTGTAGAGTAGAACCTCACATAGCGGCGTAGGTAGTCAAATCATAAAAAGTAGGTGTTTAAAGCTAGTAATATTTTTGTTCTAGAACCTTACTCTAACCATGTTCAGGACACTTTCTGAATTATTTCCAGTAGATAAATACATAAGAAAAAGATGAAGCATCTAGCTACTAAAAATGTAGTATTGAAAGTAGGGATCGACCGGATCCAAAGTTTCTGCCGGATCCGGATCCACTGGATCCGGCCGGATCCGGATCCGGATCTAGATCCAGTGTCTGAGGCACACACATTTTTTTCAAAAATAAAAAAATTTCAAAAAAATTTTCATCTAACTTGACATATACACACCTTTTTGGTTTGCATTTATGAGTATGACTTATGTGTTATGTTCTAGTGATTCAGCAAATCACAGAAAGCCCGTTTTGTCACCAAAAGTTGTAAAATTCTCTGTCGAATACTTCCACAATAGCACAATTGGTAGTTCGCCACTCCAAGGGAACGTAAAGTTAGCAGTATATACATACTGACGTTGAAATCTACTAAAGTGTTCGTGTTAGCCCATTTCACACGAGGGCACAAATTGTTGCATGGCACGTCGCATGGCACATCCCATGCAACATCTCATGGCACAAGTCAAGGCACATCACATGGCACAAGTCAGGGCACATTGCATGGCACATCCCATGCAACAAGTCAGGGCACATCACAGGGCACAAGTCAGGGCACATCGCATGGCACAAGTCAGGGCACATCGCAGGGCACAAGTCAGGGCACATCTCAAGGCACAAGTCAGGGCACATTCCAATTCACAACTCAAGGCACATTGCGTGACACATCCCATGCAACAAGTCAGGGCACATTGCAAGGCACAAGTCAGGGCACATTCCTTTCACACGATGAAACATTCTATGGCACATTTGATAACTTTTGCTTAAAAAGAAAACATCCTTTTTAATTGACAAAAATATTTATAGTTATCAAGTATATACAGTACTGTGCGAAGAAAAGTTTCCTGTTCGTCAGTGTACGACGAGCTTCATCACGAAAAGTGACGAAGCTTCGCGAAAAGTGACAAAAGGTGGCCAGAAAATGACGAACAAAAAATTTTCAATTTTTCACTTTTTTACATTGAAAACGTGTTTTGGAGCACTTTGAAAAAATGTTAGTTTGTCATTTTATGACCAACCTTGGTCACTTTTCGCGACGGATGAATCTGGTCGTACGCCGACGAACAGGGAACTTTTTATGCACAGTACTGTGCTATTATGCCAAATCAATTTTAGCGCCAGATCAATTTTAGCAACTTTGTTAAGTCTTCCTTGTATGTAACAGGGTCACTATTTTGAGGGGCCTCTCCGGCCACATTTTGCGGACCCTTGCCTCCTGATCACCCAAAAATACCCTTAATTTTGCAAAATTTTGCAAAAGTTTCCCAAAAAACTGTTATTTTTACTAAATTTTGCCCAAATTTCCAATACCCTTTACCCCGCTATTTTGAAGGAGCTCCCCCAAATTAAATGCTTTTAGTAGGTACATAAAATTTAGTTAAATTGAGTACAGGTTAACATTACATAAAGCAAAACAGAAACATAGAAAATGTAATTTTATGGCATTTTTATAAACCCACAAGTTTTTTTTGTTTGTGCCATAGTTTGTGCCATAGAATGTGCCTTGCAAATCGCTCAAAATTCAATCCCTGACTTGTCCCCTGAAAAATTTACACGTAAATTTTTTATGGCACATCCCATGCAACGTTGCATGGGATGTACCATGCGATGTGCCCTGACTTGTGCCCTGTGATGTGCCCTGTCTTGTGCCCTGACTTGTTGCATGGGATCTGCCATGCGATGTGCCCTGACTTGTGCCCTGTGATGTGCCCTGACTTGTGCCATGAGATGTGCCCTGACTTGTTGCATGGGATGTGCCATGCGATGTGCCCTGACTTGTTTCCTGCAATGTGCCCGAGCTTGTGCCCTGACATGTTGCATGGGATGTGCCATGCGATGTGCCATGGGATGTTGCATGGGATGTGCCTTCAGATGTGCCCTCGTGTGAAATGGGCTTAAGGCAGACGAAACGACAAATGAGTCAGTGGATTAAACAAACAGAAACTGCACAAGTTAGTTAGTGTGTATATATATATATATTTTATATATATATATATATATATATATATATATATATATATATATGCCGATATAGTAATATTGATAGGGTTTGAGGAAGGAGAATTATAATAAATATTAAACCGTAAAGTTGCAGGGGTGTGGGGGCGGCAACCCCCAGAAAAAAAACCAGAGAAAAGTTATATTTTGGGGCCAAATGTTGTTCATTGGAGACGCAATCCGTGGGTTGTCACTAGGAAAATTTTCTGGACTGGGGTAATTCCTTCCCTTTACCCGCTAGGATATATACGACCTTGATATTCAAATAGGTCAGCAGACCAGTCAAAATGTCGAAACAATAGATATTATATATCTAAAAATTATAGAAATACCCGTTATAGCGTTTGAACGTTCCCCAGAAGCCAGCTATTTTTCAGATTGTCGACGTTCGACTCTAACTGTAGAAACATGGACTACAATTTCACTGAATACTAGAAGATCAATAAATGACACCAACTGGTGGTCCAGCGGTGGCAGCCCCAGAATCTAGCTAAATATCTGTTTTGACGCAGTGATCTGCATTTCAGAAACCACTTTATTAAAACTTGTCAGGTAGATAATACACTACTGCTGCGGAGATTTGCTGATGTTCAAGATTTCAAGGCTAAATCCGACGTTGAGGAAGTGCAGTCAAGTAACAATAACAATCAACAAGTAACAGTCTGGAAACAGGAACCAGTGAAAACAAAACTATAAAACTGAGAAACACTGAAACATATTAGATTAGTAGCTGAGGACACAAAGGTATATATACTAGCAGCTAAACATTTGAACTGTTTATATTGTAAGGGCATCTACGATTTTTCAACACGATTTTCAGAGAAATCAGAATACAAAATCAAAAAAAGTTCTGAATTAGTTAAGAAATTTTTAAAATTGGGAATAACGAAAAAACTTCAGTAAAAAACCAAAGGGGGGACCCTTGGAACAATTAGTTGTCGTCAAGAAGTGCCGATTTGATACTGGATCCGGATCCGGCAGGTTTTCCACTGGATCCGGCCGGATCCGGATCCGGATATCCGGTCGATCCCTAATTGAAAGCAATAAGCTCTGTTAGGGCCGGTTCCCACTGGGCAGAAATAAGAGATAAGTAACCAGAAATAAGAAATAAGGCCTCATTTCAGAACTAAAAGGGCATTCCCACTGCAGAAATAAGCCTTTCTTATTTCAGAAATAACAAACCTTATTTCTAAAATAAGTTAAATTCATTTTAACTTAAGAAATAAGAAATAAGGAGTTAGCCAATCAGAAGCGTTGGTTGGAGCTTGCAACGCTAAGCCACGCCTTCCTTTCTGCTGATTGGACAATTCAAATATCGCTCTGTACGTACGTTCTGCTGCGTACGTATTTTCGAATTCCCGCCTATATTCACCCCCAGCCAATCAAATAACAGCTTGGAATGGACTTATTTCTTATTTCTGCACTGTGAACGCATAATGCTTTAATTCTTATTTCTTATTTCTGCCCATTGTTTCTTATTTCTATTTCTTATTTCTTAATTTTTATTTCTTATTTCTGCCCAGTGGGAACCGGGCCTTAAGCCCGGCTCACTTGTCCTTAAGCACATAAGGAAATGGTCAAGGACAATTAATAGTCAGCTGGTGTGCAGCATAGGCTGAATCGCTTTGTCTACTTTTCCGGAAGATAACTGGACTTGATCCTGTCGAAATTCCATAACCCCACCCGACCTGACCCGAGATTACGTTTAACCCGACCCAACCCGATCCGATTGCGAACTCTACTTGGTGATTAGTTTATCTGGAGTTAAGGACAAAACGGTACGGACGAGGACAAGAACGAGTATAAACCGAGCTTTGAAAGGGGTGAAAGATTAACACCGGATTGCACCAACAAAGAATAACTCAAGAATAGGAATAGCTCGGGAATAAAATAAATTTTCATTACACCAATATTTAAGCTCGAGAATAATTATTCTCTAAGTTGGCGAATAGCTCAAGAATAGTTATGGAATAGCTCAAGAATAGCTAAAGAATAACGAAAACGAACATTGTTGCCTTAACCAAAGTTAAAGAATAGCTTATTCTCCAGCTATTTTCCTGTAGTGAGCAAGTTATTCCCTGATCTAGACCAGGAATAGCTGAGGAAAAATTACTAACTTTTAGAAAAACTTCCCAATTTCCAAATTTTTAACATATTCAAGTTTATTGGGTTTATATATTATTTACCGTAAAAGTAACAAAACAAAAAAGTTTGAAACTGCTGGCTTTCGGGTTTTGTTCGCATCAGGGTACGGACTTGGCTCAATTCGACTTATTTTCGGTGAGCGGACGGGAAAAAAATCTGCTCTCATAACGAATCTGTCGAAGGGCTTATGCTGGCTGATTTTCGAGCTCCGTTGGCTGTCTGCTAGGCTGTGATTGGATAACAATGCTGCAGGCAAATTTTTATTGGACAGCTGGAGATTAAGTTATTCTCCATCTATTCTTGAGAATAGTTATTCTCGAGCTATTCTCTAATGGTGCAGGGGAAAATTTGGAGAATACAACCTCGAGAATAACTATTCTGGAATAGCTCGACAATACGAATAGCTCGAGAATAAGTTGGTGCAATCGGCCGTAAATCTTTCACTAGAAAAAGACCTTGTTTTTTATTGGACGCTGAACTCTGTAGCTGAACCTGAGAAGTCGTAGATAACAAAAAAGTTGCACGAACTCTCGAGTTATAATCAAACTATATATTCGGACATAAAAACGACGATTAGTCATAACTAAATATGTACAGTATGTAGGGGTGGAGTTGCTTGCTAACTCATTTTTGAGCCTGTGCTTTCTTCGTTTGTCTGGTCTCGAAGGGTCTGGGACTGTGTGGATTGCCGGAAATTCTGTCCAGTTTTATTTTGTTATTATCAAATAAAGTCAAGTCCAGCTTAATAGTCATTTGAGGTTTGAGATTGAGAATCTGATGTTATCCGTCCAAGGTCCAAGCCCACATTGCTTATTTAATTAAAACTCTGAGGAGCTAATTTGCGCCGTTAAGCATAAACAGGACGCATATATACCTACATACATCTGATGCGTGCGTTTTTCAGGTATAAAAGCACTAGCTATTATCAAACATGAGTTCATTTTCTAAATCACTGCTTTTCTAGCAGGGGAATCTCCGGCTCTATTTGCCTTGATATAAACTACATATTTTATTCTGCTTTCATTAACCTATTAGCCCCAGAATGACTTTGCTTTATAAATTTGCCGCTCTTATGCTTGCCTTATATTACTTTTCCGGCTCCGGACTTTCAGTGGAGGCTGCTCGACTGTCACAAATTCTCATACCAGTCAAACGGTCATTTGAAATCAGCCACTATCAAAATTACGGCGACACTTTGCCAGAAGAGTCATACTTGGACGGAACGTGGATTAATCGGGTTACGCAGCCTATGGTGAAATGGATTAACAATGATCTGTTTATGTGCACGCCTGTATGTAGCCTTGTGGGTTTGGGAGAGGCTTACTATGATCCAATAGGATCGTTAAGGAAGTGCTGCGTTCATATAACCGTTAAAAACTAAAATATTTTGTCAAAATTAAAACAAAGGGTTAAGCTGATGATTTTCAAAGAAAAGTAGAAGGAATATATACTCGAGAGTATGGCTGGGCGCGGCCACACAGAAAGTGCCACGTACAGGCTTAGCGGATAGTTTGACCTTTATAAGCAATTCGTACTTTTCAAGAATATATCCTACGTCCGTGCATACGGCCAGTAATTTTATGCAGCAAATCTGAGGCACACAAAGTGTTACGATAAATTAAATATATACTACATGCCCATTGTAATATTGTTGAATATATTGATTCGATCAACTGTTCCGTTCTATGCCAAAAGTAATTTTAAAGTAAATGTGGATATGTGAGAGTATGTTGTTCCCAAGTTTTTCCTGTTGCGCCACAGCGCTACAGGAACTTTCTAATTGGTTTGGATAGGATTTGTCAAATCTGTGCATAGACAAAATTACCTGTTATTTCGGGTAGGTAAAATTCCAGTGTTAGCACACCGGAAGGCCTGCCCTTCCAATGTTAAATCCTTCAAACACCTACCCTTCCAGTAACCCTTTGATGCCCAGGGGGTGGCTGCACCAACTTACAAATCTCACAATTGTAACAATTGTAAGTGCAAAATCAGATGATTCGTTACGAATTCATTATGTAATTTCATTACGAATCATCTGATTTTCCACTTACAATTGTTACAATTGTAAGATTTGTAAGTTGGTGCAACGACTCCCAGCAGACTGCTATCACTGCTAGACAGCGTCATTCCGACACCTTATAGTTTTCTCGATATTGCTCGAGCTACGTGCGTCGTTAAACCACCATTCGATAGAAAATTGAATGGTGAACAAAATATAGGGTCTAGGGAGTGGATTAAGGGTCTAGGACGCACCGTTTTTTAGTTATAAGCGCTCAAAGTTGAGTTTGTAAAAGTTTGCGCCATCGCTCAGGCATAATATTATGTACCTCAACCTCTCCACCCTAGAGTATCAACACAGCAACTGTGCGCCTGCCGCCTACCATAGTTGAATGCTAGAAATAAACTACGTTAACCGCTGTGTATGATGCACAAAAAGCAGACGGCCGGATTTGCATTAGAACTTCATGTGGCCCTAAAGAAAATACTACTTTTGCGATGAAAAAAAAGTCAAATTTGCACATTTCTTAATTAAGCATAGGCTTTGCTGTGTGGCAGTAGGAGTAAAAATTGCCGGTCAAATACGAAGACCTACAATATTCCCCATAAAAACACTTTAAAATCCTGTCACTAGAATAGACTAGTCCAATTGCATAGCCCCAGATATGGTAGTTCATCATGTGGTATCTCCCATAATCCTCTGGGCATGAAAGGGTTAAATAACAATAACACTGGAAAAGCAGGTACTTCAATTTACATACACGGCTTTTTTCCAACTTAATGTTACCAAGAGTGCATACTGCATAATGACAAGAGTATGTCACTGTACACGTTTGTGGCCTAGCAGCGTGGACATGCTGCGACCATTATCTCCCGAAAAGGCCACAACTGTGGTGGGGGGCACCCCCCTACACAAATGAGGGCATATCCCCCACCCCCGAACCAGACCGGAGGTCTGTAACGTGGGGGAGACCCACTCACAAATCAGGGACTCAGGGTATACCCTCAAATGTGGCCCCCACGTTTCGTACCACTTTAAAAATGACCAGAGACACACTGCCGCCAATTTGGCCCTCGACAACACACAACACAACCAATAAGTGTTGTGAAGGTGCAGAGCATGATTGCATGATTGGCTAGTCATTTTTGGCTATGCGATTGGATAACGTAGGATTTAGAAAATAATCAAAGAATGTTATTGGCCGCTCAGGAATATTCTAAAATATTATAGATTTTTGGTATTCTATTGGTTAGAAAAGACGCTCCTGCAATTTACGGAATCGAAGCTAACAAATGTAGTAGCGTACTTGTAAGTATATACCTATTGGTTTTTGTCATCACGTGTGCGCAGTCTCTTATTAAGTTCGCGGGTCAACTTGTACCGTTGTACGCGCGGCTTGGTCGCGGGTAACCCACGAGCGTCTGGTCGCTTGTTGGGTTGGGTTGTCTGGGTTGGGTCGCAAGTAATAAATTCTGACCCGCGTCCGCCCCTGAGCGAGGTACGAGATTCTACCTCAGAAAGTGGTGGCAGTGTGCCTCCGGGTCATTTTTGAGGTGGTACGAAACGTGGTGGGTCACCCCACATTGAGGGTATATAGCCTAACCCTGATTTGTGGGGCCGGGCGGTCCCCCCCACGCCTGAGACCTATGGTCTGATTCGTGGGGGGTCCCCCCCTACAGTCCAGGGCTATTCCTTCATTTGTGTAGGGGGGGCACCCCCGCCACAGTTGCGGCCTTTTTCGGGAGATAATGGTCGCAGCAGGTCCGCGGCGGCCAAGCTGGGATCCAGAAGAATGTCATACTCTTCTTATTATGGACTCCTGAGTCCTGATGCTACGCAGCAAGTGAACAAAAATTATTTGCCGGAGTGGAATATAATCACCACCCAATCGCTTAGAAACTATGCTCCACCTTCCACCATCTGAGTCAACCCAATTCAACCACATACAAGTCCTGCAAGTTGAAATAACGACGGACCTAATTAACTATTGGTGTGGACAACACACATTTGAAATTTCCCATAGTTTTTGCTGCAGAAAAGTAAACAATCACAAACTATGAGAAATCATCTACGAAGCTAAATCATTTATTGCTTGCAGTTTGCACTAGGTAATTATTTGTGTCAGCAAAATGTTTAGTAAGGAAAAAACATAAGTACAGTTAGTTATGACCAATATAGATCTTACAAATTCAATGGCTCGATGGCTCGTTGGTCGAGTGCAATGAATGACTCACGCTAGGAGTGAGAAAGGTTCCTGGCTCAAGTCCAGAATGAACCAAATTTTTTAAAATACACTTTTTGATGATTGTTGTAATTATTTTGTAACTAAATATAACTTGAATTAAGGTAGTTTTTTTAACCTAAATATAACTTATACAGTAAAAATTATGTGCAAATCACATCATATGAACACGTACGTAAATCCATGTTTTAGTAAAACCACTTTTGTGAAAGCACCCTTGACCCCACAGCGTTTTGATCCTTGGCCACGATTATTCTACACTAAAATAGTAAATTTAGCGCCAAATTTAACCAGTTCAATCGACTGGGAAGCGTGGCTTACCTTTTCACAGAAACGACCCCACCTTAATGTACCAAGGATCTCCATGGTGTATCGGCAAATTTTTCTATGTCCTCCTGTTGTCTGTAAATTTTTAAATACCTACTGTTTAGTTTTTACGCGGTGGCCTCATTACAAACGTTCATTTTAACACGTATCTCGTGCTCACTGTTTTTGCAACCATGCACATTCCACATCACCGGCAAGCTAGTAAGCTGGCCAGTAGGTCACCGCCACGCTAGCCAATAGGAAGTCTCATACTGTCATACTACTCCCTGTTGTAATATTTATAAATAGGCCATTCACTAGAAAACAACAGATTTAACGAAAAAATTAAAGAAAACACTTCTTGACTAAAAAAATTTACTAGATAGACATTTTGTAAGCAAACAATAACAGTACCAATACCAACAAATATTCGCATCACACACAACAAGACTGTACTATTGCCCTATCGATAGTACGTGCAGAGGGCATTATCGAACCACTAGTTAATCTCGCTTATCCGGTCATGTGCCCCTATCACACAGAGTGACTGACTGATATTGAAAGACAGAATAATTATATATTATGTTAAATAATTCAAAAGCGAAGAGGCAGTAGTTGTATCAGTCTGGTACACAAACAACAGAAACCTGCTCAAAAATCAGTTAACATCTGATAAACATCATAAAATCAACAAGTAGAATACATACAAAAGGCACCAAAATTTTTAAGGCCTTTTTGACCAATTTTTGAATTCTCGGATCGACTAAAATATCCTGAATCTTGCAAGTTTTGAAAAAAACACGCTCTTTCTCCTATAAGGCGCCTCTCTCTACTGTGGCTTTGGATTTATTATGAGGGATATAGGGGGTCCCGAATGACTTATACCCTGAGGAATGCATATGTATACGTATACAAGAGAAGAAACGGATTAACTCCGTACACGGTGACTCAATGACTGGGTGACCACTGACCAGGCTTTAAACAACAAGGTTTTTCATTTAATTAGAAGCTTTACGATTACACCTAATCCTCACCCTCTCAAATGCTGAGCCTTAGACGCATATATACAGTACATTGTACACATATTTTTCCATCATAACAATCAACTATAAGAGACGACAAAACACAGTAACGGAATAAAACAATCACAGCCGGAAAAGATTTTAGTTTGATTGAGCACTAACTTGAACGTCTGGTGAGCTAAAAGGAACAAGAAATTACTTATGATGAGTGCAATAAACTAATTTGCAAAAAATCCTAAGAATTTGATAGGTTTCGTAAAGCCCTCATTATAAACTACCCCTAAAAAGATCATTGCGTTATTCCACACAACTGTACCGTTATAGCACAACTATTAAAACACATAGCTCAATAATCACACCCATAACAACAGAACTGAATACTGATTAGTTTTTGCAGAATTAGCCCTTGGACTAACTTAGGACACCTATCGTAGGCCAGCGCGCTATGGCACAAACACTAATTGACTTACTGGTTTTCGAAAGACCTGCCTCGAGTATGCTTTAACGAAAATCAGTCGTCCTTATAGCACAACCCTGAGCCCGTTCGTGTTAAGGTGGCATTCGTGCTATTACGAGACAAAACCAGAATTTTAACAAAATATCCACATTATCGAATGTAATTAAAACTGAAATAATACCGCTAACTTTTAAATTTTAGTTGAAGTTATATAACTATGTATTTCTTAACCTTTTCGAACAATGTCCAACTGAATGCCGCCATCAGTGTTTTCCTATACGCCCGCAGCAAAAACCCTCTGTAGAAACCAACGTATCCAAAATCCTGTAATAACAATACACACATTTTACTATGTAATAAGGGAGGTGATTGAGGGATCCCTCGCCCACAACTAAAATCGAGGGCCCAGGGAGAGCGTAAAATTACGCAAAAATGCCACTTTTTTCCAAAACCTTATAAAATTTTGCTAAGTTGTACAGTATTTCGAATTTTCGGTCGAATATCGGGTGACGGTCCCCAAATTTGGCCTAAGAGGTGCCCCCGAAATTCCGACCATGTTACATATTGTATGATAACTATATTGACTGTTTAAGGGGGTAGTGTCGCCAAAGCAGTTTTGCTCATAAGTTGCAAAAAGAAAGCTTTTTGTTTTCAAATTGTACGTTCACTGACAAACTAGTAAAATGCTATATGGTGTCAAATTAATACTGCCAGACAGTAGACTACCATTATCTACCAATGTTTTGAACCAAACACCATTTGTAAGCCAGACATCACACAATAGGGACATGAAAGTTCAAAAAAATCAAGCCAGATATCAGATTGGCCAGCTTGTGAAGTACACATAATGGTTTTGACGCGAAATTTTTTGCGACCAATAAGAAGAATAAAAAATAAAGGTTCGTTTTCCTTTTGATTTTAAAATAAGCGTCTAAATGTGTCACAATTTATCATTATTGCTGTGAGTTCTTCACAGTTTACGCACAGTTTCGCAGTTCAAACAGGTATTACACCACAACCACCCAAGCAATTTGCACTAAATTTTGTGTGCATAAACTAGAGCATATGTGCTTTTAGTCTGTGTAAAGAATCTAAACAAAAAAGTTTATAATTGTGACGAAATTATCGAATGTGATTACGTTTTCAAAACGTCATTTTTCCGACTTTACGACTTCACTGCTAGCTGTATAATGCATCAGTTTTGCTGAAACTTGGCGAAAATGTTTGCCTTAACACATATTTTCAGAATATATAAACAACAATTTCTTATCATTCACTGAAAAAGTTTTACAGTCGCGCGAAATCGACTGCTTTCGCGACACTACCCCCTTAAACAACTATAGGTTTATAATTAAACAGCACGAAAAAATGCAGTATGCCCATTTTAAAGTAAAGTTTCAGACCAAGCACAAAAGCATAATTTTCGCATATTGGTACCGGTAGCATAAATGAATAACAAATATGTATCAATAAAGTAAACAAAAACTATTCCTAATAACAAAATTACCTAACATAAATTACAAAGTCACGCATGAGCACACACAACAAGTACCACTCACCCTCTATATACCACGCATGAATATTCTACAGTGTACAGTATACGTTAATACGTTAATGTACTTGTTGCAAACTACAGCTGTTGAGTATATTAAAGAAAACCTAAAAAAACAACGGCATCTGCAAATAAAAAGATTGTGTTGGAAATGGCATGCTAAAACAGTATTAACCTTGTAAATCTTCAAGGCGGCTTTCCTTGAGCTCATATTTGGCAGTTGAGAAACTTGTATTCTAGTCTTTATAACGTCCCATGGATGGGTCACCAGGGACGCCAGTATCCCAGCATTAAGGCCACACACAAAATACGTCCAGGCCGGAATTGGTGTCGATTGGTCTCGCCCTACAAAAATTGACGATATCGGTTCAAGTTTCAAAGAGATCCTCGAGTGTTGGAGTGTTGGACAATATTATAACTAACATTAAGAATATTTTATTATTATGTATATCTAAAGTGAAATTAGTTCGTTGTGGACAGGAATTAATGGTCTGCGTGGCTTAACTGATATTAACTTTTGTGAGGCAACACAAAGACGAACATATATTTTTTTACTACAGCAATCGTTACTACTGTCTCCTGACTATATCTTTTTTCAGAATCCATGTGTTCAAGTTTTATGTTAGTTATTTACCAGTTTCTTTAAAGTTCGTGATAAATTCACGACACTCGCGGCGGAGAAGTTCTAGCTAATATCTTGGAGGCTTTCTTTAATCTTCAGTCTTGCTCTGCGGTAGTCATCTTGCTTGCTTGATCGTTTGGGCGTATCCATGCCTTTAGGTTTCACTTCAGTATCTTGCCAACTTTCTGGACGGCATATGGACGGAATTTCCAGTGGGTATAGATGACTCACCGACCGTGAGATTATTTTCTTTGATGGCAAAGCAATTTTGGCTGATCTCACCCGGTTATCTACCCCACAAGAAAGCTCTTGCACCATCCCCAACTTCCAGGAACCCCTGGGCAAGTTTTCATCCTTTACCAGTACTATCTCACCCACTTGTGGTGATCTTTCAATCTTGGATCGTGGGCCCTTGTGCAGTTGAGGCCGCTCTCGCAGACTCAAGAGATACTCTTTGTACCAAATTGACCAAAAACTGTTCAATTGCTTCTGTTGAGCTTTCCAGAATTTCAAAAGCTTGGATGCTGAATCTAAAACCGGAAAATATTCTGGGTCGGAGGAATCTTTAGAGCTGTCGTTCTGGTCAGGCATCCCTACCTTTGTATTCACCAACAAAAAATGTGCCGGGGTTAAAGCATGTCCCGACCAAATTTCTTCGTAAACATAAGTCAGTGGCCGTGAATTGATAACGGCTTCAACTTCGGCAAGCAACGTCGTGACCTGTTCCCAATTTAGCATTCTTCTTCCAATAGCCTTCTTGAGGGACCTTTTCACCAAACCAACTAAACGTTCGTAAAATCCTCCCTGCCATGGTGCTAACTCTGTTATAAACCTCCATGTGAATCCTTTATCGGCCGCATAACTTTGGACATCAGCATTAGTCAGAACTTTGCTCCATTCCCGATCCAACGAACTTTTGGCTAATTTAAACTGCGATGCATTATCGGAAATAATTTGTGATGGCAATCCTCTTCTTGACACAAACCTGCGAAGGCATTCAAGAAACTGCTTAGAGGACAGATTCGTAATCAATTCCAGATGTATTGCCCGTATCGCTAGACACGTGAAAAGACAAATCCACATTTTTTTTGGTACACCATCTTCTTTTATAATCAATGGCCCTAGGTAATCCAAACCAGAAGTCTCGAATGGTGCCGACTGCGACACCTTTTCTTTCGGCCATGGGGGCATCCTTGGAAGCGCAAACGGAGGGCCCTCGTGTCGTCTGCAGACAACACACTTCGCTATTACCCGTCGCACTTCCATTCTACCTTTAGGTACCCAGTAATTTTGTCGAACGTGGGCTAGCGTCTGGGAAATACCGGCATGAAATAACATCTGATGCGCATCACTAATCACCAACTCAACAAAGTAATCCTTTCTTGGAAGTAGTATTGGCTCTTTGGCAGACTCGACTATGTCAGCATTTTGAAAACGTCCATGGCACCTGAGGATTCCGATTTGATCTGGACGCAGACCCAGCTGTTTCACAAGACTGCTATTTTTTCCTTGAAGAACATCTTGAAAATGCCGCTTTTGTAAAACGCGAACCCATAATACAATTGCCAGTTTCAGCTCAGCCGCCACAATTGGTCCCGCGTTTGTGCCTTCTAATACTTTTGCAAGCAGTGGGTGAAACTTTGCAACCAGTTGTGTGTACTGCTTCGGCAGGTTGCTCCAAACTTTTATCTTTATCAGCTTAATAGCGTACACAGTCACGTGAATCAATCTTCGCAGGGATGAATATCGCGATTCTTGAATACCAAGAGGAGAGATTGTCTGCGTTTCTACGGCTACAGCTGCGGTCTCATAGAATGGCCGAACAACTTTTTCTTCGGCTTGGAACTGACTTATTTTTTCCGGCGTCAAGCATTCCATATTCCATAAAGGCCACTCTGACTGATTTTGTAGGAGCCAAGATGGTCCATTCCACCACAGACAGGATTCCGATATTTGTTGCGTTGTCATTCCCCTCGTAAGGAAATCGGCTGGATTTTGATTGGTTGGTATGTAGCGGAACGAAATGTTGCTTTCTTTTATTTCCTTGACACGGTTTTCTACGAATACAGTGAGCGGCTTCTTGGTTTTCAACCAATGAAGGGCACACTCGGAATCGGAAAAGAGAACAACCGGTGCTTTCGGTATTCTCAGTTGTTCCAAGACAAACTTTACGGCCCTGACACCAATGACCATTGCCAATAATTCCAGTCTTGGAATTGACATCTTCGTTGGTTTACTTTTGTCGCGGGGAGCTAATCGCATTTTCGAAAACATTAGGCAAACTGTAGTACCATCTGTTGTTTCCGATTTAAGGTATATGACTGCTCCATAAGCTTTGGCGGAAGCATCGCAAAAGGCTATTACTGAGGACTTGTCGGAGGCAAATCCACTGAACCGCGGTACTTTAACAGTGTCAACGCCTCGAATCATCAACAGTATGGAGTTCCATTCCTCCTGAAGTTTCGCAGAAAACACTTGATCCCAGCTTTGATTGAGCAACCACAGTCGCTGCAAAAAAACTTTGCCGTGAAATGTAACAGGACTGAGGAATCCTAGGGGATCAAATATTTTGGCTATGGCTTTGAGTGCCTGGCGCTTTGTGCTAACCGTAGCAAAAGTTTCATTGCATGCTCCGGATAAATGCAGCTTATCGGACTTCAGATTCCACATTAAACCCAGTACTTTTACAACATCTCCTTTAGCTAAGTCAACTGTAGGTATCTGAGCGATAAATTTATCTGAATTGGAAGACCACTCGCGGAGATTCATTTTTGCCTTGGTAAAAATCTTTTTTGCCTGGTGGTACTTCTGAACAGCATCTTCGGGTGTTGGTGCTCCGAGGACTACATTATCAACATATATATTGTCCATAATTTCTTCCGCAATGGGTGTAGCTTCCTTACGCAAGTGGTACCTAATTGTCCCTTCGAGCAAGAATGGACTGCAAACTACTCCAAATGTTACTCGGCAAAAGCGATACTGGGCAAGATTACCATCAATTTGATTGGGTTTCGACGGATCATCGAACCATAGGAACCGTGTGACATCCCTCTCCTGAGTTTGTAACCCTACCTGCAAGAATGCTTTTTCTATATCTGCCAGGACTGCAATACGCTGACCCCGGAAGCGCAACAGCAGTCCGCACAAATCCGGAAGAATAACCGGACCCCGATAAAGGCAATCGTTGAGACTATAGGAGTCTTTGTGCGTCTTGGCTGACGCATCGTAGACTATACGGACCTTGGTTGTATTCTTTAATGGTGTAACAACCGCATGATGCGGCAGATAGTGAAGTCTTGGACCAATCTCTGACTCAGGACCCACCCTTTCAATAATGCCCAACTTCAACTGATTTTGGATGATTTCATCGTAGTTTTTGAGCAGTAGCCGATCTGCGCAAAGTCGCTTGGATAGTGACTTCAGCCTTCCCAGCGCCAGGTCAAAGTTAGTAGGCAGCTCAAGATCGTCACTTTTCCAACACCAAGTTACTTGATATCGGCCATCTTCAAATCGCACCGTCTTATTGAAATGGGTCAGAGCCATTTCATCGTCTTCTGTTCGAGGTGAGTCCATAATGCCTATAGTTTCCAGCCGCCAATAGTCTTCAATACTGGGACCTTTCGGCATGCATACATCTTCTGTTTCAAAAACATTGTGCGGCAACGGAAACGCTGAATTAGTGCGTGTCATCACAAAAAAGGAACTGACGTCTTCCTTGTCACTCGCACATTCTTTTGTCGAAAACTTTCCACTCAAAAGGAAACCTACTTTTGATGGGATCAAGAACAGCCCCGAAGGTAGAGCCGCCTGCCCGCCTTGTACCAGTGTCCAAAAATAGTCAGCTCCAATCAAAATATCGACTGGCACATCATTTCCGATTTCGGTGCATGGCTCTGCAAGCGCCGATTTCGGAATGCGTTCTAGGAACTGCAGATCACTGGTTTGAAGTGGTCCTTTCCGGATGTGTCCGGTAATATGCGGAACGGCATTCGCTTCAACATCTAGCATAGAACCGTCCTTGAGTTGCAGCACAAAACTAACCAAATAGGTTTCAACTTCATCTGGGTTCGCTGCGGCAAACCTAGTAACTGATAGTGCTTCTTTTCTAATAGGACTGAGGTTCAGTTTGCGTGCTAGACGCTGAGTGACAAAAGAACGGGAACTAGCGCTATCAAACAGAATATGTGCCATGACAGGTCTCGAGCTGACACTCTTCAGCACCGGAACAAATGCTGTTTGCAGCCTGACACCCTGTCCTGGATTTATGAGAACCTGGGCGGCCTGACCAGAACTCGGAACAACGCTCTGGGTTGGGGACGCCAGTTCAACATTGCTTCCCTCTTTTAAACTGGTAGAACTGTTATACCTTTGAGTAGTTTCCTTTCCAATTAATTTCAAACACAGTGCCCTGTTGTGGCCTGGTTTCTTGCAATTAAAACAGGCCTTTTTTGTCTTGCAAGATTTTGCAGCGTGACCAAGTTTTAGGCAACAGAAACATCTGTTTAACTTAGCAAGCTGTTGTCGCCGGCTATCTACAGTTTTATATTGTAAACATTTATCATTGAAATGGTCACCGCCACAAAAGATGCAGGGAGATTTTGGTTGTTTCTGCTGTTCCCAAACCATGAGCATTTGAGCAGAGGACCCCCCAGTCCCAACTAAATTGCTAACATCAGTTTTTCGGGGTACCCTAACGCCACTGGTGTAGCGTTCAATGCTTTCATGCAAATTGACATATCGTTGAAGTGCTTTTCTTACCAATCCCATACTCCATGCGTTTTCACCAGTGGTTTTGAAGTCTTCCATCTTGGCAATAACTTCAGTCGGGAGCTTAGATAATGTTAAGTCAATTAGAGATTCCTGACTGTTCACATCAGTTCCCAACGATTCTAATTGCCGAAGGATATTCTCCATGTGACCGTGCGTCGCCTGCACATCTGCGAACGTGCTTGAAGACCCCCGCATATGACGAAATTTAGCGTACAGAGCTTCCTTGATTGCGGCTTCATTTCCATATCTTTCTTGAAGCAGGCGTATTGCAACGGCATAGTTATCATCGGTGACGGATATGCCTTCTATCGTGCTTGCGGCTTGGCCCCGAATCACTCCTTTCAAATAGCTAAATTTGGAAACGTTCGGAATGTCTTGTGAATGCACTGACGATTGATAAATGTCCCAGAACTGTTTCCATTTCAGAATGTCACCACTAAACGTCGGCAGTTCTATCGTTGGAAGTTTTACACGATGGTTCTCACCGTTCCGGGCAGTCGGTTGATGGTTGTTGGCTATAGCTTCGGCAACTGTGCGCATGGCCAGCACGGCATCTTGAAGATGCTGGTCTCTTTGACCACCAGCCGATAGTCGCATCTGTTCTTGTGGGACTTGCTCTACTTGCTCTTGCGAAGCCGCTGCATCTTTCTTTTGCAATATCAGAACACGAAGTTCAGCTCGCGCGCGGACGAGCTGTTCTTCAAATTCGACTGCCTCAATTGCATCGGCATTGGCCTCATTTTCATCGTCTATCAATTCGCCAATCTGTAGATTGATAGCAGCTAATGTATCAATAGAATAGTCAATTCGATCGATGAGTTGCAAAGTCAAAGTTAACTCTGCATCTAATCCTTGTTGCACTAATTCGTTGACATCTTGAAACTTGTTCCGGGCTTGGGTGCGTAAGCCAACTCGTCTTTGTTTTAGTCCTCTGAGTTGTCTGGCCATGACTGTTAATTCCTCCACATCCTGCTCGCGACGCCACTAAAGTGAAATTAGTTCGTTGTGGACAGGAATTAATGGTCTGCGTGGCTTAACTGATATTAACTTTTGTGAGGCAACACAAAGACGAACATATATTTTTTTACTACAGCAATCGTTACTACTGTCTCCTGACTATATCTTTTTTCAGAATCCATGTGTTCAAGTTTTATGTTAGTTATTTACCAGTTTCTTTAAAGTTCGTGATAAATTCACGACAATATCTGCCAAGTGACAATATTAAGCCATGATCAATCAGCCTCTACTGAACTCCACACTATCTTATCAAGATTACAAAACTCATCAGTTGGAACAAAACCGAATAATATTATGTGATTAAAAGCAAACACAATCAAGTAATATGTATTTGTACGACACTAATTTTGTCTAAACAAATTCATACCGTGAAAGTGTTCAAGCTGGAATCGATAGAACATCAGATATAGACCAGAATAAGGACAGTCACGAATAAGTGTGGCAACAAGGCCTCGGAATAGACCTGGAAAATGCAGCAGGCCCTACAAATGCACACAAGCAGATTCAACTCAGCACTTCAGTAGATAAAACATGATTTACGACAATGTCTCACAGACGTTAAATAGCAAACAAACATAATTCTAACATACTTCATAAAAACATAAACTTTAAATGTAACGTCAAAACAAAAAGCTGCTGAGAATTAGGAATGTAATTGTGAATGACAACTAATATCAACAGCAGGCATTCACAATAAGAACACAATACAGAAATCAACAATTGATAAATCATTCAACATAGAAGCTAATGTAATTAATGAAGACTGAGTACTATGTATCACCCCAACATCGAGTTGAAAAAATGAGACATGCTTTTTATTTTCTGGTGTTTGCGAACATTTCGCTAAGTTGAGACAAGTATATACCATTTAATACGCATAAATCATGCAACAAACCATACTTGTATATCCTTCAAGTTTTAGCATTTGTAAAGCTAATGTGACTGAAGTACCGGCAAATTGCCTGCTCTGAAACAAAAAGTATTCTTAATTATCAAATTTAAGACCGAAAAGGAACTGTCACTTAGCACGGCTACAGAATTTTCATAAAAAAATATAGTAGTTATCTCTTGAGCTATTTTTCGTTTCCGGTGCAAAATAGCTAACTATTCATTTGCGTCGCGAAGTGAAGCATTATAGTAAAAAATGGCACCTGTAAGTCTGCAACAGAGAATAAGACAATGACTTATTGGCACCATGGAGTGCAAAAATTATGAAATACTAGTCAACCTCAAGCAACTGTTCCAAACCTCTAGTCGGGCCTTGATAACAGTAAGCGGTGACTCAACGACTGTGCCAGCGAAACGAGAGAATGCTCCGAAAGCCATGTTTTCCAAAGGGGTCGCGCGAGACGGATCTCTGCAGTAAATAGTAAAAAATAAAAACATACAAATAATCTTAAATATATATGAAAGCATTTACCAAACTTATATATAACGACAAGAAACTAAGCGAATAGTCAATTAGTTAAAAAACAAAAGAAACCAGCACTCTACCAAAGCAATTCTGTAGCTGCTGTGTTATTACGAAAATACCGTCCATAAAACTAACTTGGCAATATTGTCAGTCAGCAATGACAAACAGCAAAAATACGTCCCGACTCCAGGAATGATTCTCCACAAAGACTAAACAAAATATATATTCGTGACATACTGTATTATTATGTATATATGCTTTCCTTTATTTGCTGAGTCCCACTGAAATATTGAAAAAGATGGATTGCTTAATTTTTTTAAATTTCTAATACAATATATAAAATAATAACAAAAAATGCATAAACCTAATAAAAACAAAGCGACAAAACATGAAAAAAGGACTCACAGGAGTTAGGCCATACCAAAATGCTCGGTATCCTTCATTTCTAGCAATTTCGCGAACCAGCGGAATCAACCTCGGATATCTGAAAATAAATAACTCTACATTCGTATTAAACGCAAACGCAACTCATAACATGTACGAGAAAAGCGCGTCAGACAGACGTCATCTGGACTATGGCGGATACAGAAGCAAAGTGCGCTGCTGAATAAGACAGAATGTTCACTACACCCGCAGTTCACCGAGAGAGTAAGGAGGGGGAGTCCAAGGAGACCCAACAACAATTTGTAGTTTTGGATAATATATGTACAAGGGCAAGCAAAATTGCTGCATGGGCTCATAAATATGGACCTAAATTTTAACCAAAATTTTTTAAAACACGATATTTCTACACTAAAACGCAATTTATATTTTATATTTCGTCGGAGCACGGGTGGTCGAATGTACACAAAGACAAAGGGTATTACATATACATGGGCACTCAAAATGTCAAGCAAGAAGCAAGCAAAAGATTTTATTCAAAGCCCCCAGAATTGACTCTCGTGTCAAAATTTTCGACAAGTTTGCCTGCACATACGATATTTCCAAAAATGCAACGCCCATTAAATCGCCCAAATTCAGTTACTCAGAGCGCCACCTTGAAGGATTATAAAACTGGAAAAATGAAACATCATTCTAAACAAAATGAACAGACAAATTTTCGCTGTACCACCAGGTAAAACAAAAGAAAATTGTTATAAAATATTGTAAGTACGGTATTAATGCAAAAAAAAAAAAAAAAAAAAAAAAATATATATATATATATATATATATATATATATATATATATATATATATATATATATATATATATATATATACTTTAAAATAGCACCTTTGAGTGGCAGGCAATGTTTGAACCCGAGTTTTCAACATATCCAGCGGCTGCAAGAGAATGGCTGAAGAAACTCCGGAAGCAGAACCAATAATGAAAGCCTTGACGTATGATTTGTCCTAACAACATTTAACAACATTACAAAGAAGCAGAAAGCCATTTCGCCTCCTTCTAGACTGCAGAATAAATAAGCATAACAGATTTGAAGGAGCCGTAGCTGGACAGAACCAGGCTAACAAGACAAAATGTCAACAAAAAACTGACGCTTGATTCACACGGTACTATATATTTCGCCGCAAAACGCGAGTAGCAGTATGCCGCATACGAAACCCAACATCTGAGCAAGAGCTCGATTTCAGGATATATAGCAGGCGGGGGAAAACCCACCCAATTGTTTTGGAGAATAACCCACCCCGGTTCCGGAGCTTAGGCATGCGGTAACAGGTCTAAAAATTTGCCAGCATATAGTACAGTCCCTGTAGGCAAACGTATATATATATATATATATATATATATATATATATATATATATATATATATATATATATATATATATATATATATATATATATATATATATATATATATATATATTATATACAAGCGGTATCTAAAATGGGTCTCGGTGGCATTTTTATGAGTCAAAAATTTTGACCCCCATTTTTGACCCGACATGGCTCCAAGGTACGTGCATTTTGAAGTCTCATTTCTCAGCACTAAGAGACGCGAGTCCACATGTAAACACACTTTTACAGAGGACTACCCTATTGCGCACTAGGACCGCCAGTGGCAGGTCCCTCCTTCGTTTGTACGAGGGGGGGGGGCAGGACCGAAATTAGACGGCGTAAAAAAAAACTTCCGTGGGGGAAAAGCCCCACATTTTGAAAATGGTCTGGTGATGTCGAAAAACCTAGTAGCTACTACAAAATAGTCATGGTAGTGCAAAAAGACGTTTATTATTAACATACAATGCGCATACTGGCATTTTCTCGATCGAATTCTGACATACTCGGATTTACATCTGACTAATAGTCGGATTTTGCCACTTTGAGGTACCTTTGGAGCGGAAAGTACAATATATTCTCTGCTAGTCTACTATTGTCAGTTTTTTGTATGTTTTTAATTATAACCTATTAGTTTCTCTTGTTTAAACGCCAAATGACCGAATAAAATTATAATATACCGGTCACGACCAGTCACACCCACTTACGGTACCCTCCACAGAGGGTCGATGGCGTAAAAAGTAGCCATAAAGTTCAGATTTAGCTTGCATTTGAAGCGTAATCGTAACTTTTTAGTTGTTTTGAACATGCGAAGGGAGATTTTTTAACGTGTGTACGTGAGGCCCCACGGTCGAACTGAAGAATAAAAGGAAAAACTATTTTCGGCGATTCTTCAGTTGCAGCGGCCCCACGGCAAATCTGCGTATAGTTTTGGCATCAGGGGCCTTTACTGCTCCGAACACATGCCATAGCGTTGAAAAACTACCGCTAACACACTTTTCGGGTGATTTATGGGGTGGGTTTTTCCCCAAATGGGTTTTTCTCGGCAAGTTTTTGGCTTCCAACCAAAAAACGGTAAGAGATAGCGGAATGAAACCGGTGCCAGCATCTAGAGCAAAGTTAGGCCTACGACAGATTTTTTTTTGGTTTACCGTGAAAACATATATTCTATAGCTACATGACGAAATATGTAAATGCGGGTTTTTTCCCCGCCTGCTATACATATAAATCTCACACTGTCATTATGTTTATATAACCTCAATTTTTGGCAGGCACGCTGGGCACTAACCTTTCTTTACCATCCTCTCGACTACAGAGTTGCTCGTGGACAACACAAGTCGATCTCACCCTGAGAAGGATGAGCGGACTACCGTGGCTTTACAGCAGGCGTATTATATACGGCAAACATTCGCAGTAAGCGTGTGTGGAACGCCTAACTGTGGGGGCCACTAAGTAATCCGAGGTTCACGCTAGGGGAGCGGAAGGGCCCCGGTTTTGCTGGCTATCCCGTGTCGCCCACCCCAGCCATCTGGACTCTAGCATCCGTTTACAAACGGGCGTGATGTATAGTGTCATGCTT
>JASANF010017650.1:0-17705 GCA_030248245.1 Trissonchulus sp. WLG1_4
CTCTTTTTCCGCTGTAGTGGAAACAAAGCACAGAGCATAGCTATCACTACATATAGCTATGACGGCATCACTGCCTGAAGCGGACCAATGTAGTATGTACGTAACGTAAGTGTACATATGTACATGTATATACAATATGCATGTGTATATACCTATGTAAAATTTGACCCCTTGGATTCCCGTTCGAGGGGTTTTGGAATCCAGGGAGGTTCTAGACAAAAATCACGTAATCACGGACATCAAAATTAAAGTTTTGAAAGTTTTGGACATGGACATGTCCAAAACCCACCCCATTTTTTTGGGGTGGGTTTTGGACATGGACCCTTGGACATGTGTCGGGAGGTACCCTGAGGGAGGTGGTGGGGTCGCAGGGGAGCCAACAGACCTAAGATCTCAGATCTCTCAAAACAGATTTCAGATTCGTGTTCAGGGAGTCATTACACCTATGAACATCAGAATCAGAATGTTCAAAACTTGACCCCTTGGATCCGTTGTGGGGGGGGGGGTATAGCAGGCGGGGAAAAAAACCCACCCCATTTTTTGGGGGAAAAAAACCCACCCCGGTTCCGGAACTTGGGTATGTGGTACAGGTCTAAAAATTTGCCAGCGTATAGTACAGTCCCTGTAGGCAAACGTATATAAGCGGTATCCAAACGGGGTCTCGTTGGTACTTTTTATAAGTCAAAAATTTTGACCCCCCATTTTTTACTCGAGATGGCTCCAAGGGAGGTGAATTTTGGAGTCTCATTTCTCAGCACTAAGAGATGCGAGCTCAAATGTAAAAACACTTTTACAGAGGACTACCCTTCCTCTATTCATGACCGCAGTGGCAGGTCCCTCCTTCTTTCGTACGAGGGGGGGCATGACCGAAATTAGACGGGGTAAAAAAAACCCATGTGGGGGAAAAAAACCCACTTTTTGAAAATGGTCTGGTGATGTCGAAAAACCTGGTAGCTGCCACAAAAGACTCATGAATCATGATAGTGCAAAAAACGTTTATTATTAACACAAATGCGCATACCGATACTTTCTTGATCGAATTCTGGAATACGGGCCTAATAGTCGGACTTCGGCATTTTGAGGTCCATTTGGAGCATAAAGTAGTATTCTCTGGTACTATTGCCACTTTTTTGTATGTTTTTTTCTTTTTTTAAGCCAAGGGGGTTTTTTCTTTTTTTCTTGTCAAGGGGTCATAGTTCAGAAAATGCAAATTTGTGGATCGGGGTCCTATTACCAAAAATGCTTCCCTTGAGGTGCTCTACTCCAAAAAATAGGTCCACTATTCCCCCCCCCCAAACTGCACTTGATCCCCCTCTTTTTTCGCCAACTCTTAGGAAAAATTCAACTGGCCCAAAAATCAAAATTTTCTCTAATTTTTCTGTGTTAATTGATTAATGTCTCAGACAGGGGCGTAGCCACTAGCCATTCACCCCCCCTCCCGAAATTTTTTCCGACTTAAATTTGACACAAGGGTCCCCCCTTATGGCTTTTATGGTCAGGCCGAAAAAAATTTTCTGAAACGTCTGGAATTGACCAAATTTGGCTTAAAAATCAAAAATTTCCCCCAATTTTTTGTGGGGGTTGTCGCCCCCAGACCCCTGCAACTCTGTGGCTCAACTATTCATTGTTATCTTTCGTCAAACCGATGCATCTCTACACGAGTATAATGCTACATTTACTTGTGTAATATATACACTGTCTGATATCACGTTACCATTGCTTTTGTTTTAATTTTTTGTCGGAAAAAATTTCTGATACGTCTCCTGACCAAGATCGGTCTAAAAAATGGAAAAATCGCCAATGCCAAGTGTTTCAAATGCCAAAAAGTGCATTCTAACCCATTACAAAAAATTGTAAAATCAAAATTCTAATAAAATAGTTTCTACTCGGTAACTTCCAGCACTTCAGCACGCTAAAATAATGGCCTCAAACATTTTTACATGAGATTCTCGCTACCCCCCTCCCCCGGTCGTCACCCGAGGTAGGGCCCCCCCTTTGAAAATTTCTGGATCCGCGCCTGGGGGGGCGCACAGGAAAATTATTTCTAGAAAAACCCTAGAAATTTCCTAGATAATTTTGTCTAGAAGTTTCTAGGAAATTTCTAGGATTTATCCAGAAAATATCTAGGGTTTTTCTAGATTCCTCTGTCAACTATCTAGGAAATATCTAGGAAATTTCTGGGAAATTTTTAGAGTTTTTACAGGAAATATCTAGGAAATTTCTAGACTCCAGTGCCACTTTCTAGACTTTTTCTAGGTTTTTTCTAGATTCTATACATAACTTATCTAGCATTTTTCTAGTGTTTTTCTAGGTTGTTTCAAGGCATTGGCTAGGCCTAGCTGGCAGGATTCTCTAGGCTAAGCTGGCAGGATTTTTCCTGAAAATTTCGATTTCTTAGTAACTAAGCCTGAGCCTAAGCCTAAGCCTGAACCTAAGCCTAAGCCTGATACTAAGCCTAAGCCTAAGCTTCATACTAAGCCTAAGCCCTAAGCCTAAGCCTAAGCCCAAGCCTAGATTGAGGCCCAGTTTGAATTTGGTCAAAAATCGGCCGCTCTGGGTGAGTTGGCCTATTTTTCGGGAGGGAACGGGGCCGCCCTCCCTTCTTTTTATTCTAAAAAATTAAAAAAATACCCCCGCCCCCCTTAAACCACGGGGGGGAAAGGAGGGGGGGAAACAACGCTCCAAAAAAAAAAAAACAGAAACCCCCCCCGCGGGGGGGGTAGGGTTCGGGGGGTCATATCCAGTGGCGGATCTAGGAATTTTTCATGGGGGGGGGGCTCGGACCCCGATAGGCCCCCTGACCAATAGGCCCCATTTTTTCGACATGAGCTAAAATGCACTTAATTGCTATTTTAGCGCAAAAACGACATATATGAGCATTTTTCGGTCAAAAACAGCTTATTTTCGACCACAGCAGCATCGAACGTAAAATTGGAGCTCAAAGAACCGAAAATTACAAAACGGTGCGCCTAAAAGGGTCCAGAAGCTAGCCAATTTTCAGAATTTTTTTGACATTTACTTTTCAGAAGTTTTGACATTTACTAAAAATGTCATTATTGTAACAATAAAACTGCTAAAACGACGGTACAGTGTACCAAACCAAAGGTATATATATTACGCAATTACAATTTAACTAGGAACATGCACATGCAAAAGAAAAGCAAGGAACACTAAGCCAAAAACGTGCAGGGGTCTGGGGGCGGCAGCCCCCCGAAAAAACGGGGAAATTTTTTATTTTTACCTCAAATTTGGTCAACTGGAGACGTATTGAAAATTTTTTCCTACCCGATTATAAAAACCAAAGGGGAGATCTTTGTGTAAAATTTAAGTCCGAAAAAATTTCGGGGGGGAGGGGGGAAATTCCACCGCCCCAGCTACACCCCAGCTTAGCAGTGTATTAAGCAAGCAAAGAGCGCACAATGCACAAAAGCAAGGAAAAATAAGCCACAAGGTTGCAGGGGTGTGGGGGCGGCAGCCCCCAGAAACAAATTTGGGAAAAGATTTTATTTTTAGGCCGATTTCAGTTAATTGCGGACGTATTGGAAACTTTTTCCAGCCAGGCCATAAAAACAATGTGGGATCGTTGTGTAGAGTAAACGACAGGCTACAAGGGCCTAAATAGGCCCCAAAGCAACATGAAGAGGGGGCCTATCTAGTCTACGACAGGCTACAAGGGCTTACATAGGCCCCAAAACAACATGGAGAGGGGGCCTATCTAGTCTACGACAGGCTACAAGGGCTTAAATAGGCCCCAAAACAACATAGAGAGGGGGCCTATCCAGTCTACGACAGGCTACAAGGGCCTAAATAGGCCTCAAAACAACATGGAGAGGGGCCTACATAGTGAATATTTAGTCTGCAGTAGACTACAAGGGCCTAAATAGGCCCCAAAGCAACATGGAGAGGGGTCTATCTAGTCTACGACAGGCTACAAGGGCCTAAATAGGTCCCAAAGCAACATGGAGAGGGGGCATATCTAGTCTACGACAGGCTACACGGGCTTAAATAGGCCCCAAAACAACATGGAGAGGGGGCCTATCTAGTCCACGACAGGCTACAAGGCAAGGGCCTAAATAGGCCCCAAAACAACAGGGAGAGGGGGCCTATCTAGTCTACGACAGGCTACAAGGCAAAGGCCTAAATAAGCCCTAAAACAACATGGAGAGGGGCCTGTCTGGTCCATAGCAGGCTACACGGGCCTAAATAGGCCTCAAAGCAACATGAAAAGCGACCTACACGTATACCCACGTCGGGGGCCTATCGGCCCTTCGGGCCGTTAGGCCCCCTACTCGATAGGCCCCTCGACCCAATGGGGGGGGCCCGACCCCCCCCCCCCCCCCCCTAGATCCGCCTATGGTCATATCTCAAAAAATGAAATAGGGGTTCTTGAAGCAAAAATGGGGATCCCAAAAATGCTTCGCCCAAGGTGCTCTACTAAAAAAATAGGTCCATTATTCCCCTCCCCCAACTGCATTTAACCCGGTTTTTTTAGGATTTGTCTAGGTTTTTTCTAGGAATTTTCTAGGATTTTTCAGGGTTTTTCTGGGGTTTATCTAGAAACTTCTAGGGGTTTTCTAGGGTTTTTCTAGAGTTTTTCTAGGATTTTTCCAGGATTTTTCGGATCAAGTGCAGTTGGGGGGGGGGGGGGGGAAATAGTGGACCTATTTTTTGGTGTAAAGCACCTTGAGGGAAGCATTTTTTGTAATAGAACCCCTATCCACAAATTTGGATTTTCTGAGCTATGACCCCTTGAAAATTGCATTTTCAGTGTTTTCGGAAGTGAACGTAGGCCAAAGTTCGATGCCAAAAATGGCTATAATCTTTGTTTTTGGATAGTTTTGAGTGCGTTATAATGTTTTAAGGCATCGTCTAGGCTTAGTTGGCCGGATTCTCTAGGCTAAGCTGGCAGGATTTTTTCTTAAAATTTCGATTTTTTATTGCCTAAGCCTGAGCCTAAGCCTAAGCCTGAACCTAAGCCTAAGCCTAAGCCTGATACTAAGCCTAAGCCTAAGCCCCATACCAGTGGCGTAGCCAGGAAAAAATTTCGGGGGGGGGAATGACTTTTCGATTTTTTGAAATGTGTTAAAATGCACGTAATTGCAATTTTAACCCAAAAACGACACTAATTAGCATATTTCGTTAAAAAACATCGCTAATTTTTTGACCAGAGCGGCATCGAACGTAAAATTGGAGCTCAAAACACCAAAAATTACAAAACTGCTGGACCGACAAGGGTCCAGAAGCTAGCAAATTTGAAAACTTTGAGAAGATTTATGACATTACGAGCCGCAAATTTACTAAAAATGTCATTTTAGCTGCGATAAAACAGCTAAAAAGATACATTTAACAGTGTATTAAGCAAATGAATACCGCAAAATGCACTCATATTACACGTGGACACGCTTTAATGGAACACAAAAGCAAGAAACAGCGAACCAGAAGGTTGCGGGGGTCTGGGGGCGGCAGCCCCCAGAAAAAAAATTGAGGAAATTTTTGATTTTTAGGCCAAATTTGGTCAATTGGAGACGTATCAGAAATTTTTTCCGGCCGGACCATAAAAACCAAAGGGGGGACCCTTGTGTAAAATTTCAGTCGGAAAAAATTTCGGGGGGGGGGGGGGAATTCCCCCCATTCCCCCCCCCCCCCCTGGCTACGCCCCTGCCCCATACTAAGCCTAAGCCCTAAGCCTAAGCCTAAGCCCAAGCCTAAATTAAGGTCAAGTTTGAATTTGGTCAAAAATTGGACGTTTCTGGCGAATTTGGCCAATTTTTTGGCAGGAACCCGGTCAAAGAGCCTTTGTTTTGATTCTAAAAAATTGTAAACAATAATCTGACACCATTTAGATACGATTAGAACGGAAAAAACAAGGGCTTCGGAAAAAAAATGCGAAAACGTCATGCACTGAGGGTTCAGATTGCGGGGGGTCATATCTCAAAAAATCCAAAAAATGAAATAGGAGTTCTTGAAGCAAAAATGCTTCCCCCAAGGTGCTCTACTCAAAAAAATAGGTCCACTATTTTTCCCCATCCAACTGCATATAACCCGATTTTTCTAGGGTTTTTCTAGGATTTTTCTACATTTTTCTAGGGTTTCTAGAAAAATGCTAGAAAAACCCTATAAAAATCCTAGAAAAATCATAGAAAAATCCTAGAAGAACTCTATAAAAACACTAGAAAAACCCTAGAAAAACCCTAGAAGTTTCTAGATATATATACCCCAGAAAATCCCTAGAAAAATCCCAGAAAATTCCTAGGGCCTTTTCACAAATTATATTAACTGGATTAGATTAACTAGATTAACTTCAGTAACCAAGAATTAGTTTGATGAAAGTTTATGAAACTCTGGAAATAAAATAACTAAACGATGTCATCTCCATCTGCTTGCAAAATTTTATACATTTATGTTAATCCTATGTTGAGTTATGAAGTTAATCTAGTTAATCTAATCCAGTTAATATAATTTGTGAAAAGGCCCCTAGAAAAATCCTAGAAAAACCCTAGAAAAATTCTAGAAAACTCCTAGAAGTTTCTGGAACATCTAGGGGGGGGTGCTCAGACCGCAAAGGGGGGGGGGGGGGCTGCAATACACCCAGCCCCCCATAAAGACGCCACTGGTGTGCGTGTGTGTTTTCAAAAACACTCAAATATCAACTCAAGTTTGACTTTGGGCTTAGGCTTAGTCCCAGAGCCCCATTTAAAATGACGGATAATTTTCCGCTTGAGCTAACATAAGACAGGGTACTGTATTACGCTCATATTAGTTTTTACAACATAGCTGCACATTTCTAGTTACGAACTTTAAATGTGTTAAATTTGCGTCTGCATAAATAAAAACTATATAGATTGAGTGAAAAGCAATTACCTTCACAGTTATAATTTTTTGGTATAGTAAATGTATTGTTCCACGAGCTACAGTTTGGCTCGCACTGCGGTGATTATTTCTCACTCGGCTCAGACGACACGACGGAGTTGAAGAGAAATGTTATGCTAAACAGTGGCGTATTTAGGGGGGGGGGGCTGGGTGGGCTGCAGCCCCCCCCCCTTAGCGATTTGAGCCCCCCCCTTAGAAGGTTGCAGCCCCCCCCCTTTCCCAAACTTCGAAAGCTGACAAAAGTGTTTCTGATACCTCCACAATTGACAAATTCTACCTTCAAAATTTAAAAAATCTCTAAATTTTTTCCATTCTGTTGATGTTTTTTCGGCTTAGATACCTTTTTTCTTTGTGCATGCGCATGCCTGATGCCTATATATATGCCATGTCTATTATCATATTCTGTGTTAATTGATTAATGTCTCACATGTTTTTATAGTCAGATAGGGTAAAAAATTAAATACAAAGTATAATATTTTCTGCTCTGCTGCATACATGTTTGTTTATATTTTTTTGGGGTTAAATGCAGTTGGGGGGGGGGGAAATAGTGGACCTATTTTTTGAGTAGAGCACCTTGGGGGAAGCATTTTTGCTTCAAAAATCCCTATTTCATTTTTTGGATTTTCTGAGATACGACCCCCCGAAATCTGAACCCTCGGTGAGGGACGTTTTCGCAATTTTTTTCCGAAGCTCTTGTTTTTTCCGTTCTAATCGTGTCAAAATGGTGTCAGATTATTGGTTACAATTTTTTAGAATCAAAACAAAGGCTCTTTGACCGGGTTCCAGCCGAAAAATTGGCCGAATTCGCCAGAAACGTCCAATTTTTGACAAAATTCAAACTTGGCCTTGATTTAGGCTTGGGCTTAGGCTTAGGGCTTAGGCTTAGTATGGGGCTTAGGCTTAGGCTTAGTATCAGGCTTAGGCTTAGGCTTAGGTTTAGGCTTAGGCTCAGGCTTAGGCAATAAAAAATCTAAATTTTCAGAAAAAATCCTGCCAGCTTAGCCTAGAGAATCCTGCCAACTAAGCCTAGACGATGCCTTAAAACATCATAACGCACTCAAACTATCCAAAAACAAAGACTACAGCCATTTTTGGCTTCGAACTTTGGCCTACGTTCACTTCCAAAAACACTGAAAAAGCAATTTTCAAGGGGTCATAGCTCAGAAAATCTAAATTTGTGGATAGAGGTTCTATTACAAAAAATGCTTCCCTCAAGGTGCTCTACGCCAAAGTCCACTATTCCCCCCCCCCCCCAACTGCACTTGATCCCATCAGAAACGGTCGTTTTTGACGACGGATCAGAAAAAGCCATTTGGCAAAAGCATATTGCAACGATAAATCATCGCAAAACCCCAATTTTTGAACGCAGCCATAAAATAGCGTACGCTGGCCCATAGTACAAAAAGATTCACTCCAACTGGGCCTATTTTTTTGATCCATGGGCTTAAATATTAATGTTTAATATTTTAAACTTATATAAATATTTTTTATTATTTCATGTCAAAAGTGCAGTTGTCAATGCAAAGTCTATGGTTAAAAACTGAAAAAGCTCCGCAACTTCTGGGGGCTGCGGCCCCCAGACTCCCGCATTGTGTTTGTGACATGCTTTTTGTAGATCCACTAAATTTTTTTATTTCATGTAAAAAGTGCAGTTTTCAATGCAATGTCCATGGTTGAAAAAGCTAAAACTTCTGGGGGCTGCCGCCCCCAGACCCCCGCAATGTTATATAAGTGCTTGCTGTAGATCCACTACATGTTTTTATTTCATGTAAAAAGTTTTTTTTTTTTTTTACCGCCCTCACAGCTGCCGTGTCGCTCGGAAACGACTCAAACTGTCCTCAGCCTGAGAAGGCCAAGAGGATTACCCGTGGCTTGCCAGCAGGCGTTGCTTCTTTACAAAATTATGTGTATATGTGTATGTTCGCCTGGCTGTGGGGGGCCACCAAGTAATCCGAGGTTCACGCGGGAGGAGCAGGAGGCCTGGTTTTACTGGCGGTCCCGTGTCGCCTACCCCAGTCACAAGATTCCGATGTCCCATTATACTAGGACAGGTTACATTCCTATTGTTAGCCCCCTTTTTATGTTTCTGATTAGGCTTGGCTGATTGTTGCATGAGTGTGAGCTTGGGCTATCTTGTGACTGGGGCTCTCCTCGCAAGCCTTTTGGCCTTGGCGCAAGCAACTGAACTCAGGGGAATCCCAAACGTTTTGTGTTTGTGTAGCATTCTTTTATATAATAAAGCATTCAAAACTTACTCGAAAATCACGAGTGTCTTCTTTTGTCGTAGTCTCAGTACTCACCGTTTGTTTAGTTCTTAGGGACGTGCCAGATATAATTTCTGTTATAACCGAATCAAGTTTGAGCTAAGCATAAGCTCTCAGAATGTGTCAATTATTTTATCAATAATATTACTTATACTAGTCTACTATAAGTAATTCTTTAAACTGTTAGTGGCGGCCATCGGCTCATTGAAGGTCCTCTGTGGTTAATGAAAATTTCAGTTGAAAATGATTAATGCAGTTAGGACAGCAAATTAATAGAAGGGAAGTGAAGTTTAGGTAAGAATCTTTGCAGTGGAGCAGTTTTTTTTTGCACACAAGAAAACTTTATCTAGTACATATGCAGAACTTATATACACTTTATCACGTAGACGTAAACGCGGAAGAGACCTTGGACATGTAAAAAACAATAATATCTAGAAGTTACTTTCTAGGCATGTGAAAGCAGAAGTGACACAAAGTTTAAATTTTTGTGATTTATCTTAGTCTATGAGGACGGTAGAGTGAAAGAGTGTGAGACATATAAATTGTAAATTCATACACATTTAAAAGTACATTTCATCACATATTATACAAATAAATAAAACATGAGTGTGGTGATTTACACGTAAAATTAAAAAATCTTAAACAGTTTATTTATGTATTATGGGTTTATGAAAAAGTCTTTTGAAATGTTAACAGTCAACAATACAGCTTAGAAATACGATTAAAGTGCATGAAGCACAAGAAAACGAATATAGGTTACAAAGAATTGAGGACCCCCAATTTAACAGGGAGACCCGCATATATGCTTGTGCTATTCAGCCAAGTATATATGCTTCTTGTAGGAACCGCCTTGCTCCCCTCATGTATATAAAAAGTGCAGTTTTCAATGCAATGTCGATGGTCAAAATCTCGAAAAAGTTTCAGCTTCTGGGGGCTGACGATTCCAGACCCCCGCAAAGTTAAGTGCTTGCGAGTGCAGAGTGCCCCGCCAGACCCCCTTGATCATTTGATCGGCGGCGGCTCACAGTTGCTCCGCACCCCCCCCCCCCCGGTCGCAGCCCCCCCCTTTGCGAAATCCTGGATACGCCACTGATGCTAAATATTATGTTCGTTTCATGTCATGGTACGGCATTGCCGAGGTTAGTGAAAAATCATCTGCTGCCAGGTTTCATTTTCCCATTGTAAGTTATACTCTGTACTTTCAAGCTTGATTCACATGTTGGTCACAGTGCGCGCCTGTACAAATGCTGAAACGTACGTGGGAAGGGGATGAATGAAGCCTCATCGACATTTTATGTTTGAGGTTTTGAGCCAGAATTTTTTATTTTACCGGAGTTTGAAGGTAATGTGTGTTGTCAATTTTTTGCCAGCCTCAGTCACTTGTTCTAGTACTGAGGACTACTGAAATGGCAGCAATTTTTTTTTAAAATTGAGGAACTGTCTGCTGCGTAGAGCCTGTCCTAGCATTTCATTTCAGCAAACGTTCTTGATATTTAACTACATTGATTGACGATTGACGAAAATAAGTTTAATCTGGTTTGGGTTTGTCTTCGGAGCAATGGGGCTGCCGAATTATATGAAGTGAACTTATGTTAGTGCGAGATTTAGGAATGGCATCGGACTGAAGGAACATACCTAGTCAAATTAAACTGATCAACAGCCTAATTTTAGACCTAACCCATTCCTATAGTAGCACCAATTATCTTTTAGTCCGATCCCCCATTCTTAAACTACCACCGGATTAAATTGCAATCTGGACTAGTCTGACTAAAATTTTGAATTTTAAACTGTATTTAAATGAATCCGTTTTCTCGGTGTTGTTTCAAATCTGGTTAGTGTGTTGTGTTTCAACTGCCTAGTTTTGAACATTAAAAACTGATGTGCCACATGTTTTATATATGTTGAAAAGCGCCACTTTTCTTCTGTATAGGGTTCTGGCATGAACGTCGTGAATTTCAAAGTATTGTACTTCATCACCGCAAATGTGAAGTTGAGTGGCAACTGGCACCTGATAAAAGTGAAACAATTTGGACCTTTTAATTCAACGCTAGCTAGCTTGAAGAAGAGATGAAACAACAGAAACATACTATGCGCTTTGGGCACATTCTTTTACCGGATTAAAGGGTTAATTATAATCGGACTAAACGGTTTAAAAATTAAGCTTAAAAATGCCATTCCAAAACATCCGGATTAAGGGGGTAGTGTCGCGAAAGCAGTTTTGCTCATAGGTTGCAAAAAGAGATCTTTTTGCTTTGAACTTGTACGTTCACTGAGAAACTAGTCCAATGCTATTCTGTGTTAAATAAGTACTGCCAGACAGTAGACTACCAATATCTACCAATATCTTGAACCAATCGCCGATTGTAAGCCAGACACTACACAATAAGGACATGATAATTCAACTAATTCAGCCAGATATCAGATTGGCCAGCTTGTGAAGCACACATAACGTGTCGACGCACAGTTTTTTGCCACAAATAAGAAAAAAGAAAAATGAAGGTTCGTTTTTCTTTTGATTTTAAAATAAGCGTCTAAATTTTTCACAATTTATCATTATTGCTATGAGTACTTCACTGTTTACGCACAGTTTCACAGTTCAAACAGGTATTACTCCGCAACCACTCAAGCAATTTGCACTAAATTTTGTGTGCATAAACTACAACATATGTCCTTTTAGTCTGTGTAAACAAACTAAACAAATAAGTTGATAATTGTGACGGAAAAATCGAATGTGAATAGGTTTTTAAAACGTCATTTTTCCGACTTTGCGACCTCACTGCAACCAGTATACTGCATCAATTTTGATGAAACTTGGCGAAGATATTTGCCTCAACATATATTTTCAAAATATATAAAGAACGATGTCTTATCTTTTTCTAACAACGTTTTACAGTTACGCAAAATCGACTGCTTTCGCGACACTACCCCCTTAAGCGGACTTTAACTTCTAGCGCGCTGCTTTTTAATCGGACTAAACGGACTTATAGTCAAGCGGGAAAAAAGCCATTTATAGACAATGTAGTTTCCGTACAATAAAATTTGGCACAGTCAACTATTTGGAACTTTGAGTAGTGATCTGCTAACGGCACGTCTATCCGCATCTTGTGTGTCACTTTGAAGCTGTAAAATTGCAACACACACCAGCAACGGTCGTTTTAGACGTCGGGAAAAAAAGCCATTTTCGGGAAAAAAAGCACCTGACGGGAAAAAAAGCCATGGGCTATTTTTTATCATAGAAACCTTTCCGATGCCGTGTTTTTGCATTCTGACAAGGATAAGTATACTGTGAATCAAATGCAGTCGAAAAAACCTAAATCAGGCCAAGTTTCTAGCATTAGCTTCTACTCAACCCGGCCAAACCTGTAAAAATGATGAAAATGACAATTTTCACATAAATCCATTGAAAAATTTCAGTATTTTGTGCATTTGGAGCAGTATGGCTGCATTAAAACACGTTTAGACCTTTTCCGTAAGTTTTAGGCTAAAAATTGTTTACAGATGCCACTTTTGTGAAATTTGGTACAAAAAGCTGGGTGAAGCATTATTTGACCAGGTTTCGAATTCGATACTAAAACTGGAAGGGGCATACATACTGCGTTCATGTGCAATATTTCTGGCATTACGACGTTGAGATATAAAGTGCTGGTTGTAGACTGCTTGAAAAAAACATTCAAATCTCAATTTAAGCACACACTTTGCGAGAAAATTGATATAGAAAAAGTGGCTGTTTTTTCCCGCCCCATGTCAAAACGTCGGGAAAAAAAGCCAGGCCATATCTGAGAAACGGTAATTTATACGGCGCTAGAATTAACAAAGTAGGATACTACAGTCTCTGATTAGCTCAGCAAAACAAAAATTTCCAACTTTCTAGGCTTTTACTGCAAATTTAGAGAATTTCAAAAATTGCCCTCCAGGACCCATTTCAGGCAATGTTGGGGTCGAATTTTCAAAGGCACATATTGGAACGAAAAATTATCGCAAAACCCCAATTTTTGGCCTGTAGCCATAAAATAACCTACACTAGCCGATAGCACAAAAAGATTCAGTCCAACTCATACGTAGGCAGCTGTATAAAAAATGATTTTTTTCCCCGACAAATCGACGTGGCTTTTTTTTGCCGCTCGACTATAACTATGCACGCTAATGTTAAGCGTGCATGTTAAGTCCGTTTAGTCCAGCGGTAGTTTTGGAATGGGGTCAGAGTGTCAGACTATAATATAAATAAGCAACTGACTTATTTTAACTCGTTTAGTCCGATTTGTCATTCCGAAACCTCGGACTAAAATAAGTCCAGTCCATTTAATCCGGTAAATGAATAGGCCCTTTGAAAAATGGCCAGGACTGGAAAATGGAAATAAAGATTATCCTATTAAATGGTTGTTGTTAGCTTGGCTTGATCTCGAAAGCTTTTATATACGTGCTCCCACTAACTTAACTTGTTCTTAAATAGAAGATATATATCATATACAGTATACAGGGTTTGCGTACAAAAAACAAAAAACAAAAAACTGACTAAAAACACTGCGAATCTGGTCAGTGAAAATATCCGCCATTCTCCAATAATTCCTGCCGAATTTTGTGTGTGACTTCAGACCTGGCTTCATGTCAGAGCCAAAATGTGACCTGAGAAACGCTGGTGCGCAGTTCCAGCATATAAATATACATGTACACATAAGGCCACCAATTTTACCATTAATCTCAATTGCTATGAATTTTATATTTTTTTAATTTTTCAAAGACGACCACTACGTTGCGTTCTAACAATGTATATAACAGTGCAAAAAACTGATTTTTTGAAAATTCTACCGTTTAGAGCCTCAACCGTTTTGAAAAAACTCTAAATCGCCCATATACCAACAAAGCATTATACGTATGTATATACGCGGGTCATGGACCTTCATCTGTACCACAAAATCGAGCCACTATATACAATACTCTTGATGGCATTATATTCATATTGGTATTATACGTGATGCAGCTGCATTATTTAGATGGCTGGTTGGCTACTGACAGCCTTTAGTCACAGCACCAGCAGCAGCAGTGGGCAGGCAGCGTGGGGTGTGTATATAGAGAAGCAGTTTTGATCATATTTCAGTTGGCAGTGTAGACTTGCTCTCGCCTTCTCCTAGGCCACCTGTCATGTCCTGTTTACTACCAGAGCCGGCCGGCAGCTGCGCCGCACACACACACGCACACACAACATGTGACAGACATACGCTGATGTACAATACACACGCACGCATATGATTATCTAGGCCGTACCAATATATACAACAGCGCAGGCTGGGACCGCTCATATACCCCGTTCGCTGCTATGCACACATGTTGTGTACTATTGACTGACTGGTTTAGGATAGAGCGTGCGTGGCTCTGGCTGCTGCTGCTGCAACTGTGTGTGCGTGTGTCTGTGTGCCCGTAAAGCAAGCAATCATCCATGCAACGCGCTGCACTAGCCGACACACAAACACACACACACACACCTACACAGCCATTGTGTGCGTGCGGCTGTGTGGTTTACTAAAGGCACAAGCATTAGAGCGGGGCAGCAGCAGGTCTCCGACCCACAGCGTCACTATCCTTTCCTATTGATAGGTAGGCCTATTCATGTGCTAGCCCTATGCCGTTGTACACTGCTGCTGCTGCCGTATTACTGTGCACTGCTTATATGCACATGCTATGTGACCGCTGTCTTGTTTTGTTCGGCCCTTGTGTATATATATTTAGTGGTTTTGTAGGTAGTATATGCTTTACTGTATCTACATTCTACATATAGCTGTCTATTTAGCAAATTAATTTTATTTGTTGCAGTTTTTAGTTTTGTATTTCTCAATCGGAAGTTAGAGGTTTTTCATTATTTTTCGTGGGCACCTGCCAGTTGTTTTTTATGAAACCTAGAATTGAATATTTGGCACAAACCTTCTTTAGTTTCATCCGTCAATAATCAATCGGTCATTAAAATATAATTTTTTATTATAAATTAATTTTATTTGTATTAATTGAAATATTGTTTCATTGTCATGAAAGCGGCGTCTCAGTTCTGGTTTTCAAAATGGCTGTTCCGTAGTTTTGTTTAAGTCTTTTTCACTCAGGTCAATTTTCAAGGGCATTCGCTTCTGCATGTGGGGGTTCCATACGCGTCTTTACTCTCCACATTTAATATACCCATGCCGATTCCCACGGAACGCATGGAGACCAGGGGTGGACGCGGGTCGAAATTTTCGACCCGCGACCCAACCCAACCCGCGGCTCGACACTCGTGGGTAACCTGCGACACAACCCGCGCCGTAAAACCCGACCCGCGACCCACCTTGACCCACCACTCTATAACCGTAACGTACATTATACAGGGGCGTGTAGCCAGGATTTTGAAAAAGGGGGTTGCACCTTGTCCACTTTTTTGCTCACTTGTTTAAACACACTATTGCGGGGTCTGAGGGCTTCAGCCCCCAGAATCCATTTATTTTAACACTTATTGGCGAAGTGGCTTACATAACAAAATGTAAATTTGGTCATTTAAATTAAATAAACTAACCGTTGCGCGGATCTAGGGGTGGCAGCCGTCAGAAAAAATGGATGTTTTTTGAATTTTCGGACAAATTTGGTCAACTGTAGACGTAATCAAATAAATTTTCCGACAGGTAAATTAAAAACAAAAGGTGGGAACTTCATATCAGACAGTATATTACACAAGTAAATACAGCATTAGGTATGTACTCTAGTAGACATGCATATAAAGGCTTTCATGAAAGTTAATAACAAGGAATAGTAAGCCAACAGAGTTTGCAGGGGTCCCCCAGAAAAAATTTTTAGAATTTTTTATTTTTAGACCAAATTTTGTCAAATGGAGACGTATCAGAAATTTTTTTGGTCGGGCTATAAAAACCAAGGGGGGACCCTTGTCGACAATTTCTTCAGGTTCCAGTTTTCGCGGGTCGGAAAAAATTTTTTCGACCCGCGCAGCCTGAAGTGGGTACCCGCGGGTCGACCCACGGCTCAAATTTTCCGACCCAACCCAACCCAACCCGCGGGTACCCGCGGGTACCCACGACCCGCGTCCACCCCTGATGGAGACTCATCAGGATGTATATGTGGGATTCCATGGGGCAAAATCTACCTTTTTTGAAACGGTGTATATAAATAAATATATATAGTTTGAAAACGAACCTAAAGACATATATATCGCGGATTTGAGGGGCGACTACTTTTGGAATCAACATGTCCTGATTCGAGGGGTGTCCCCCCCTTCCTTGAAATTAAGACGTTAAAGGGCTATTTCGGCCGCAGCATCCGGCCTATTGCTAGAACACGAAATAATGTAATTGTCTTTCCTATCATGTATATAACTCTTGCTATTTTATGTATATCTGTATGTATGTATATATATATATATATATATATATATATATATATATATATATATATATATATATATATATATATATATATATATATATATATATATATATTAGGGATGGACCGAAAATTCGGTATTCGGTATTCGGTATTCGGTTTTCGGCCAAAAACGGGTATTGGTATTCGGTACCGAAAACTAAATTTTCGGCCGAATACCGAATAATTAGGAAATCAAGGAAATTCCAAATCAATGAACGTTTAGAATTAGAACTAATTTTATTTATCCTTCAATCAGCACTACATTTCGAACTGAACTGTATTAAAAAATATGAAAACTGTATATATATTAGCTAATGCAGATACTTGTGTTAATTTTTCATGGATGCTTAAAAGTTTTTCTTACTCTCAAGACTAGATTCTGACGCGCTGTACTGTGCTTGGTCTTATCGCACCTTGAGCCTTCTTTTTTTAAACGTTTTTCATGAACTCTGCTGAAAGTTTACAAGCAGTTCAAAAACAACGCAAGACCCTGGGACTGCCAAGGTGAAAAGGGTCGAACCCTCTGTACACAGATGTACATGAAGGTCTGGGGGGGGGGGTAGCTCCCCCCAGATTTGAGAGTCCGGGACAAGCCCCCCTCACATTTGACCCATCGGGACAGCCCCCTCTCTTTGGTGCTGAAAAATGAGTGTCCGAAAGCTCTAAAATTGCCCCAGATCGCTGTAAAATGCTTAGGCAAAAAGCGAAAAAACTAGCTGAAAATATCCAACTTTTGCAAAAAAATTCCCATTTTTAAAGCAAAAATTGAAATTTTTTGCATTTTTGTCAGTTCAAGCCCCCGAAACGTCGGGACATGCCCCCCAGACACAGACCTGTGTACATGTATGCCTATGTACATACCTCATCCAACTGCGGTCAGAGGTCGCTGAAAGTTGTGTAGTTTTTTTGCTGGTGTTTATTGTGCCTTTTTCTATAGTATTATTCTTAGATAGATTCTTCGATTCTATAGTATCTACTTATTCTTTAATACATTTTGCATGAATAATTAAAATCAAACGTTTGCAAAATGTTCATATAGCATGTTCATGTACGCGAAGTATTTTAACATTCTGCATCTTCAAATCCTGAGAAAACATTCGCTAACTTATGCTTGACAACTATTCGGTATTCGGTATTGGGTATTCAGGCTTTCGGCCAAAATAGAAAAACCGAATATTC
>JASANF010017651.1:0-22583 GCA_030248245.1 Trissonchulus sp. WLG1_4
ATATGGTTCTTTGTATTATTTTGTAGAGATTAAAATAAACCTTTTCAGATGACACGTTCTCTGAGCTCGCCGGCATACCGTTCGGTGTGGACGTTGAAGATGGACGACAATGGCAGAGGGGGTCAGACAGACCAAAGCGCGCTCAGGTGTGACCCTGCATTCAATTGGGACTAGCTTACTGCATTGACATATCGTGTGTCCAAACGAAACTATATATATGCATAAAGTGCATGCGGAATTCAACATCATATTGTGCTGTTAGAAAAACTTAATATTTTTTGTGTTAAACGATCTGGGCCCGGTTTCATAACAATCAATCGCGATTCATTAGTAACACTGTTATAACATAGAAAATCGTAAGTATAACTTTGCCTTTACACAACATTTCTGTGAGAAATTTTCATGACAGGCAGCCAACATGTTACACCACGTGTGGTTCAACTATCATAATATTCAAGCTATGCAGTGAAAATTATAGCTAAGTTGAAATCATTCATTAGTTGCAAATATTAGTGATTATTAAAACCACTAATATTTACTAATATTTGAAACTAATGAATGGTTTCTGACTTAGCTAGACTTTTGTCTGCATCAGGCAAATGTAACGAAAGTTTACACACACACCTGATCTAACCTGTTGGCAACATGTCGTAAAAATTTCCAACAGAAGCATTAAGTTAACGCAAAGTTATTACGTATTTTTTAACTTATATCAGTGTTACTAATGAATCGCAACTGATCTTTTATGAAACCGGGCCCTGAGTGTAGAATACTTGATATTATTTAGATGGTGCTTGATTTGGGGGACGGGTCTTGATTTTGATAAATAGGCATGCATTTATCAGGGTGTGGAGGTGGGTGGGCTTTGTCCGAAATTTGAAATCCGGGGATGGGGGGGGGGCTCTTGCTTCGAAATGTTTTTTACTTTGTTTTGTACATTCATTGTTTTGCTTGCAAGTTTTTTTGGATGTTGCTTTAGAACAGTGAAATATTCAGAATCCCGCTACGACGCGTTGCCGGCGATCGAGGAGCTGGAGCGGAGGGGGCCGACGGGGCACATGATCCTCATCGAGGGGGCCAGCACTGGCGCCGCCTCAGTCCACGTCCGGCCAAGGGATCCCATCTTCCAGGTCAGGCCACACTATCAAATACACACGGAATGTTTATCACGATGTTCTGTTTTAATCCAAAATGGTATTGTTTTAGACGAGTCTAAAGAGACCTTTTGGCAATACTAGTTTATAAGTTTACTCAGTTGGTGTAGCTGGGCCCATAAAGGCCTATTCACACAGGGCTGATTTTGCTGCATGGCGTACGCCATGGCGCATGAGAGGGCGCATGAGCGGGCGCACACGCACACTTGCCTACTGCATTGTGTGCATTATGTGAGCGGGTGCATTCTGTTTTCACACAGCCTGCTGCATTATTTCACACAATGCAGTAGGCAAGTGTGCGTGTGCGCCCGCTCATGCGCCCTCTCATGCGCCCTCTCATGCGCCAGCTCATGCGCCATGGCGTACGCCATGCAATGCGCCCGCTCTTGCGCCCTCGTGTGAAGAGGCCTTAAGCTCGCTGAAAGGCCTCTGGGCGAATTTTGTGGAGCCTTCCTCCTTGACCAAAACGATCCCAAATTTTGTTCACTACCCACCTCACTTTCCCCCTGATTTCACTTTCAGTCGGTGCCAGGCCAGAGCGTGAGTCTGATGGTGGTGGCGCACCTGATGCTCAACCTGCCCTACGACCTCTACGTTAGTGTCCACTCGGTGCTCAGCTACTCAAGTTCAGCTTATCAGGCATGGTCGTATTGAAGGTATGTTACATATTCCAAGAGAGATGTATATCGTTACTTCACTTTTAGCACTAACCCCTTGCCCATTGCCACATTTTGCACGTAGCAATAATTGGTTGGACTTTTTGAGTTAGGCATCAGGCCCCGAATGGGAATGTCGTGCATTGCTTTCAGACATCCCACTGCCCTCCAAGCAATACTACCTCGCACTGTCCAATGAATATGAGCAGAAACCAGCCTGCCAACTGAACCAGGATAGTGCTCAAGTTTTGGCAGTGGATTTTGGAAAGGCTGATCTGGTTTTAAAGGATAAACGTAAGCCACCACCTCATTGAAAACTTGTGTTCATTTTACCATTGGAAAGTTTATAGTTGCTAAAGGTAGCCACTGAGCGGTAACGTCCTACTCTTAGCTAATCCAGCCCTTGGGGATGGGGTGCGGTGCTCATCTCCATTTGTTTTAATCTCGAGTATTCAAGGCTTAGCAGTGAATAGTATTGGCAAGAAAGCGACTTGATACGTTGAGGGAGGCTCACCCAGAGATACCCCACAAAGCTGTGCCACTCTTTGCCGAACCCAGTGGATGGACTGCTGGGTTGGCAGGAGCAGATGTGAGCTAGTCTAATGCTCAAGGACATAGGGTGTAATGTCCAGCGATGCTTTGAATTTGCAGCGTTTATTTTGTTTGTGATTGTTGACAGGTTTATTTCAGATATGGAATCTTTCCAGCACCTGCACGAGCCGACTGTCAGCATTTTTGTGGTCAAGCCTCACGCCATTAGTAAGCAGCACTATGCAAGACCACACCACTGTTTCTAATAGGAGTAAAAACGAGCGAGGCAGTACTAGCACTACATTTTTCAACAACTCAGCCTGCAAGTGCCTGTACTCCTACAGTACAGACTACAGACTTTGCATTTGCACATGGATTATCAGCAGATGATTCCTGATTTTTTAATATACACGCCTCTGTCAGTTTAGCAATCCCAACGATGAGGTTGTGAGCACTTTGTGTATGAGTCAAACTTTATCACAATATGAAAATTCAGTTGTGCAGCGAACAGTAGTTTTTCATTTTTTGGGTCAAAATTCAATATTGTGGTCTTAAAACGTTTTATAACTTTTTCCAAACGTTTTTGTTAAGCTACATCTAGGGAAATTCGTAGCAAAAATGTTAACATTATTTTGCTGACATTTTGCGAAACTTGTTTCACTTCTTTTTCAGAATTCCACATTGCACCCGGTGAAAACAATTGGAATCTGGAGCTGGACAGGAGCTACGAAGTGACCATCGATTTTGTGGACAGGGAAGGCGATCGGATGTATATTTCACAAGTGCGAGATGAGAAGTTTGAGAGTTTTGTTGGAAGTAGGATCGTCTCATTATTCTTCAGTGATGACAAACGGTCGATTGATGCTTATAGCCGGATGCATTCATGCATGCATAGTCTAGTTTGTAGTGGGGATTTTTTTATATCTTTTCCTGATGAACGCACAGAGCGTTGGGACCTGTATAATATGAATTGGACACTACAAGGGTTTGCTGTAGGGACTGACTAAAAGTTGATAGCGGAATAAGCTCTTGAGTTGTATTTTGCGATTAATCACGTTTATGTAGAAAACAGTAAATAATCGTTTTGAAAGGGCCATCAATTGGTGATTTAATCATTCAATCAGAGAGCCTACGTAGTGTCCCATTTGTAATGGAGGTTACAGTGGTATGTCCATAAATGGATAGCATCACCATGTGGAATGATAATAGAATCATAAACTCGTAGGTATTATCTTTTGATCCTGCAAATATCATGTAGATGTTAGCTCAGTATTGCGGGGGCATTACGCACGAGAGCCGGAGTGTAGGTCTGGAAGTCGTCTTGTTTGTTTTGAAATGTTTTTGTCTAGTTTATAGTTGTGTTTCATTTTGATTGTATTTCAGAACACAATAATTGAATCCATGTTTCCTGATGTCTATTTCCAAATCCTCCACTTGCACCCCGAATGGTAGCTATCACCTTGTGCGAACGCTCAGTGTGGGGCGGACTGAATTGAGCGCATCCTTTGATACTGTCACTAATGGGGTACATTTTGTTGACCAGTTTTATTGATTTAAAAAACTTGCTGATTTAGGAATGGTTTAAGGAAGAATACTGTGCGATATTGATTCATGACTGAGGACTAATAGCATGATTTTTGTGCTGCCGGTTCGGAGACTTGCGTTTTAAAATCCCTTTTTTATGGCAACAGTCTAACTCATGTAAAATACTTGTAGAACGTTTCGTTACTATGATCTTATTTACTGAGATGAACGTTTGCGACTGATTTCACGCTTGACTGACACAAGTCACGACATTGTGCATTGTAGTGACTAGCCGTATACTGTACATATTTGTTGATAATATCTGAAAAATGTTTGTTTTAGATAGTATATTATTTAAACTATAGTATGCGAGTATAGGGTAGCCACGAAAGTTTTTTTAATTTAAATTTAACTAAGAAATAATTTAAAATTTCTACTTTCAGTGCTTCAAATGTCGCGAAAATGGCCAGCCAATGCGAATTTTGAGTGCTCCCCTGACGGCCAGCCAATCAGTGCAGATCTATGAGCCAATCAGAATCACTCCGCCCCGGCTTGTCCTGCCCTGGGACCCCACGCGTGCTGGCCAACGTGAACTGGTGAGTATAAGCTCAAGGTGTGACAGGGACTAAAGTTGTAACAGTTGTGAATTAATGGCACAGTTGTTTCCGCTAATTTTTTGTATACGCTCTAGTCTTGCCTAGATCCCCCTTTTGAATTCCAGTTTGTCTAAAATAATAGACGTGAAAAACTATTTGGTGACATTTTAATGTAGCCCGTCTCATTAAGTGTATACAATAACGTGTTTGTGTTTTGGCTAGTTTGTGCTAGTTTGACATATTATTGTGTTTTGGGCGACGGGCGGGAGCGGGGACTATGTGTGGACGGTGTCTGACTTGTCGGTGGCGGTGGTGACTCGTCGTCTGGGTCTGCTGTCGCTGGCCTCGCCCGGCCGCACCCTCGTCCAAGTCCACGACCTGCGCGATCCACTGCACCAAGCCGAGGCTGAGGTCAATCAGTCATGTTCGTCCAGCTGTTGTTCATGTTGCGACTAAACAGCTGAGGGAAAACGAGGGCTATATATGAATATATTATGAACTGGGCTCACATACTTTAGCCTACCTTTTTCGGCCTCCAATTTCTATTGAATAAGACGCGCCATTGACTCTGTCCGATACTATACCGAGGCCTAAAGCTACCTAGGCCATAATTCAGATTATAGGACTTGCAGGGAGGCCATAATTCAGAGGTAAACATTACAGGACTTGCAGGGAGTGTTGGTGATCGCTGGAATGTTGTTTCAGTTGTTGGTGGTGCCGCCCAGTCGTCTGCAGTTTGTGGCCAGTCCTCGCCAAGTGCCAGTCAACCACACTCTGGCCTTGCCACTCCAGTTGTTCGGACAGTTGCCGAGTCAGTTCACTTAGTCCTGTCTAGGCTCTACTGCGTTGACCAATCAGATTGATAACTCGTCGCTGGTGGTGAATGTATTATGGTTTTTTGTTGCAGACGACAAAGCTGGACAAGAGGTGGCCTTGACGGACTGCAGTCTGCTGCCGTTCACAATGACCATCGCTGAGAGCAGAGTGGCCAGGCCTGAAGACCATACTGGTTGGTTGACTCTGGTCACTCTTGCCCAACTATTGCTGTTCATTGTAGTCTGACTAAACGGACGAAAATTTAAAATGCCATTCTAAGACCTCCAGTTTAGACAGTATGCATGCTTATGTTAAGTGTACATGTTGAATTCTTGTAGTTCATCATCAGTTTAGAAGGGGTCCGGACTAAGATTTAACAGATTACTTATTTTAACTTCTTTAGCTCGATAGCTATGCCCAAAATTTCGGACCAGAATAGTCTAGTTTGTTTCCTCCGGTAAATGAATGGGCTCTGTATTTAACAAGTTGAACAGGATAATAATATGTTGTAAATAGATAAACATAAAGAAAGACACTCGAAGTTTTCATTTAAGATGCACATTTTCGATGGTTGTCGTGACTAGTGATTACTAGCTCATTTACATTTACATGATTACATTTTCTAGAATCGTCCTGCACTGCCAGCGACTCAGGAGACTATGGCGGCTGCGGCTGCGTGCAGTTGCGCGGTCTTGTCGCCGGATTCAGCAGCGTGGCGGTCAGCTACGATCGACGTCTCAAAGACTCAACCCACGTGGGCGTCTTTCAACGGCTAAGTGTACGTGTTATGCTTTTGTTGGACTTCCAGTTTCCCCAACTCCAATTCCAACGTCTGTGTTAAAACTTTGTGATAAAGAGCCAAATATTAAAGAATTTATTGTAGAGTAAAATTGCAGCGGATTTGATTTGGAATTCTTATTTGAATTAAGAAACATTTTTTATTGTAATGACAAAGGCCCTTTAAGCAGTTGGATGGTTTCTGTTTTAATATTCGCTAGTCGCTTAAAGTTTCTCTCCCCCCATACTGTCTCCTATTTCTTTCGCTCACTATCCATTGGGGGTTGGTGGGTTTTGGCTAAATTCAGTAAACATGCGAAAACTAGTGCAGTATGTTGACAGACGACAATATTGTTTTGTCATGCATAATATACTACTATTGAATAACGGTTTATAAAAGTTTTATAAGGTTTGATAATAAGTATAGATTTTCATGTTTCAGGCTTTGACGGACTCACCTCTTCTGGCCCTGGGAACCACGTGGTCCATCGCCCTCGCCGGGGGTCCCCAGCCTTGGCCCCTTGACCCTGCGGCTCGCCTGGCTGTGAAAGCTGATCTGGGCAAGGATATGGAATCTGGGATTCTGGCAGTCCTAGAGTCTGGCACCAAGCTGAATCCTGGACACTTCGTCAAAGTGCTCTGTCAGAAGGAGGGCCGGGTGGTATGTTCGGAGGTTTTATTTATTTTTTACATTCTGTCCGTTTTTAACTAATACTAATGTAACGCAGGCGTGAGGCTGAGGGAGACGTTAGCTCGCTGGGCTTAGATCAAGTCGGCAAGCCCAGCGGCCGGCCCAGCCGGCTTCTTCTGACTGAAAATTTTCAGACAATTAGTGAATCTGCGAATCAGCTAGACCTAAGGCCAATTCCTAAAATGGATTAAACAGATTAGATTGAAATTTGTTTGCCTAATAACTTATCTCGATCTTGAGGTAGTCAAAAATTTTTGTGCACAAGCGGGAGGTGCTACAAATAGTTGCTATCGCAAATTTCGTATGCATTCATAAAATGTCATGAGTTATTGGCAAAACTAATTTTAGTCTAGTCCGTTTGATCCATTTGAGGATTTGGCCCCTAATGAGGAACGCATTAATTTGCGGGTATTGATTGATGTAAAGCACACATTGTGATGGTGTTACAGCATCCGTGAGCCCTTTTTTAGACCCTGCAAGTGTCGGTGTCGAACCATCCCTCAGCCCAAGTGCCCTACCCTGTGGCCAGTGTCGTCCCGGTGCCCGTGCAGTGCTCCTTCCCGTCCCGACTCCTGCTGGGACCGCACAGCATTCCTCCCAGCTGCCCACTGCCTTTTGGCTCCTCGCAGCCGGTCTGTTCGCCTTTTTATTCCACAACTAAAAGCCATCTACGGCCGATTGCACCAAATAAGAATAGCTAATACCAGAATATGGCCTAGTCTGGAGTAGCTATTCCTATTCTTATTTTAATTTTATTTTCCGTTGCACCAAATAAGAATAGGCTTAAATTAGCTAATCCTGAAATTTTAGAGAATAGGAATAAGAATAAGTATACTTATTCTTATTCAAGTTCTTGTTCTTATTCCTATTTTTATTGTCACGTGCATTGTGCAGGACAATGAGATTTTCGTCCAGATTTTGATTAACCAATAGAAGCCTTGCACAGTTGAAGCATTGCGGAGTCATTTTCTTGTTCCCACGGGTTGAAACGTTTGACCTTTATATCCGTTCAGCTTCACTACTGCACTGCCTCTGTTTTGTTTTGACTGTGCTAATGGATATGGAATATCAAGAGTACAAAATAGAAAGAGTGTGACAATGTACACGTTTGTGGCCTTGCTTTGCGGCGCATACATGCTGCGACCATTATATTCTGAAAAAGGCCACAACTGTAGGGGGTACTCCACCACACGAATGAAGATATAGGCCTCAGCTGCGGAGGGGGGATCAGCCACGAATCAACACACGTGGGGGGATTTCTCCCCACTGTCAACGAACCGAAAAAATTTTGAGTTACGGGACCTTCACTGGACCAGACCCAAAAACTGATTTGACCAGTTTTCATCTCGGTCAGCATAGTTTTTTAATGCTAAGGGGAATAGAAGCTTGAAAAAAGTGTCCGGGAGGACAATTTTCCAGAAAAAATCTGTTTACCAGAAACCCCCAAATCGCCAAATTTTATTCCGATTTTATTCCTATTCTTATTTGGTGCAACGCCGGTAATCTGATTTTATTCTTTTTCTAATCTTATACTTAAACTTACTTGGTGCAACGGAAAATGGGTTTATTCCGGTTTTATTCTGGAATAGCCTATTCTTATTATTAAACTTATTTGGTGCAATCGGCGGTTAATCGTTTTGCCCAAATTTTTGGGGTACTTTTTTGCAAATTTTGCAAAATATTTTGCGAAAATTTTTTGCAATTTTTCAACTTTTTACGCATTTTTGGGGCACTTTCTTGCCATCAGAGGGGGGGTGGGGGGTTGAGGGGGGGTGCCGGATGTCTGAGGGGGGGGGGTGCCGACCATACGTGTAACGGGGTCGAAATTTTGGGGGGCCTCTCCGGCCAAATTTTGGGGACCCTCCCCCCCAGATCGACCAAAAATACCCGAAATTTTGCAAAAATTTCGCTAAAAAGTTCCATTTTTTCAAAATTTTGCCCGAATTTTGGGCACCCCCCCCCATCCCCCCCCTCATACATGTATGGTGCCGACCCCCCTCAGGGGGGGAGGGGGGTGGATACCCCCCCTACCCCCCCTATGTGCATCTATGGTCAGGGCCTATTCCATTACCGGATCAAACGGACTGGACTTATTTCAGTCCGAGGTTTTGGAATATTGACAAGTCGGACTAAACGGACTAAACGAGTTAAAAATAAGTCAGCTGCTTAATTTTAGTCTTAACCCATTCCAAAACTACCACTGGATTAAACGGACTTAACATGCACGCTTAACATTAGCGTGCATAGTTAAGTCCGTTTAGTCCGATTAAAAACCAGTGCGTCTGAAGTTAAGTCCGTTTAATCCGGAGGTTTTGGAATGGCATTTTTAAACTTAATTTTCAAACCGTTTAGTCCGATTAAATAATTAACCCTTTAATCCGGTAAAGAAATAGACCCTAAGACGTCCTATTTCAGTAAAAAAGAATATCGTATCGAAAAATTGTACACGCATTTACATAAGTTACAATGCCTTTGAATGTTGCCCTTGAACTGTGTTTATCAAAACTGAGCTAAGACTTGCCTTTATGCATTCGTCCGTTTAGTCCGAAGTTTAGGATTGGAGATAATACTGAACGGGGATTTAAAATATGTCATCTACCTAATCTCAATTACAAACCCATTCATACACTATTCAGTGTCCACCGCAGTAAAGAGAATCGAAGATGCACGGTGAACATGAGGGTATGTAATCAAGTCGGATCAGTTAAAGAATAAAACCGAGTGAAACCAGACAATAAAGTCCGTTGTATCTGGATAGTGGAGAGTGTTTAGATGTCCTAGTTGAGCGTTTGGTACGTGGAATATCGTTACTGTTTTTCAGATTCCCTCCAGATCAGGGTTGGCGCGATAGCGCCAAACCCTAGAATAGGACCCACACACCATATTGCGAGATTTTAAAATGAATTTTTTTAATAACTGAAAATTTATGCAAGCAAATCTGTTTTAATTTGGTGTGTGTACTTGCCTGGGGGACGGCTACATGCTGGCCAAATTTCAGGCAAATCGGTTGGGTATTACCCGAGATATGAAAAATCGTCTCCCGCAAACTCGGATTTTTCCGTCTTTTTTTTTTTTCCCGGTCGCAAATCTCAAGAAATACACATTGGCGGGGCACTTTTTTGTGCTATTTATATTCAATCTGGTTGGGAATAGAGGCATTAGCAAAATGGTGTTCTAGGCTTTTGCCGTTTTGGCTCTGCTGGGAGGGGGGAAACCCCTTTTTTGGGCCTCGAAAAATGGCAAAGTCCGGTAAAAATATGTGCCAGCTTTTGAGACGTCACGCAAACAGCCCAGGTCTGATCTTTTGCATGCATGGTAGTGTAGTGGGGTTGTAGTGCATCTGCTATTTTGGAGTCGATCGTGCCACTGTAGCACTGGGGAGGGGGCTCGGAAGGTACTGTACGTGTATTATGGGGGTAGGCTACCTACGGGCAGTGCAGCCAACACGGTTATAGATGGAGGCCTGTCGTCTTGTATTCGAATATAAACCCATATACTGTGCATTGCAGCGTGCTATTAGTTTTGTTGTCAGATTTACGTAGTAGCCAGAACTGGTGCACCCCCCTGTGATACCGTTGAAAACATGATTTTTCATGATTTTCTCAATGTATAACGCTTTAATGGGTAACTGCTCGTTCTGTATTTCTATTGCAACGTAATATATATGCGCAGGGGTGTCATTTGATACGTTTTGGTCTGCGTTGTATGCGCTGTTCCACTTTGGCAACCCTGGCAAAGTGCCAAAATGGTCAATTTGACCAAATTTTTGAATTTTTTCAGTTTTGTCAAAAAACTGCGAAAAGGGGTAATTTGAGGTGCTGAACGCGAATATAACGTTATTTTGACAAAAAAATTAGTATTTTCTTCCAAAATAGTGCTCAGTGGTCAAGTACGGTTGTGTGTACTATACATAGGAAATATGTAGGCAGTACAGCCAAAACGGTTACAGATGAAGGCCTGTCGTCTTGTATTCGAATATTAGCCCATATACTGTGCATTGCAGCGTGTTATTTGTTTTGTTGCCGCATTTACGTTGTAGCCAGAACTGGTGACCACCCTGTATACCGTTGAAAAGACGATTTTTCATGATTTCATCAATGTATAACGCTTTAAGGGAAACGGCTTGTTCTGTTTTTCTATTGCAACTTAATATATAGGCCAGGCGTGTCAGTGATACTGTTTGGTCCGCGTCGTAAGCTGTTCCACCTTGCAACCTGCAAAGTGCAAATTCACTACAAATTTTTATTTTTTAGTTTTTTAAAAACTTAAAGTAATTTGAGTTGGGTTTATATTCGAATACAAGACGACACGAGTCCATCTATAACTGTTTTGGCTACACTGCTTATTTTTTAGAAGAAAACAATTATTTTTCTTCACAACAACGTTATATTCACGTTCAGCACCTCAAATTAACCTTTCACAGTTTTTCAACAAAACTAAGAAAATTCAAAAATTTGGTCAGTTTGACATTCTGGCACTTTGCCAGGATTGCCAAGGTGGAACAGTTCTTACGACGCGGACCAAACAGTATCAACTGACACGCCTGGCCTATATATTAAGTTGCAATAGAAAAACAGAACAAGCCGTTATCCCTTAAAGCGTTATACATTGATGAAATCATGAAAAATCGTCTTTTCAACGGTATCACAGGGTGGTACACCAGTTCTGGCTACAACGTAAATGCGGCAACAAAACAAATAACACGCTGCAATGCACAGTATATGGGCTAATATTCGAATACAAGACGACAGGCCTTCATCTGTAACCGTTTTGGCTGTACTGCCTACATATTTCCTATGTATAGTACACACAACCGTACTTGACCACTAAGCACTATTTTGGAAGAAAATACTAATTTTTTGTCAAAATAACGTTATATTCGCGTTCAGCACCTCAAATTACCCCTTTTCGCAGTTTTTTGACAAAACTGAAAAAATTCAAAAATTTGGTCAAATTGACCATTCTGGCACTTTGCCAGGGTTGCCAAAGTGGAACAGCGCATACAACGCAGACCAAAACGTATCACATGACACCCCTGCGCATATATATTACGTTGCAATAGAAATACAGAACGAGCAGTTACCCATTAAAGCGTTATACATTGAGAAAATCATGAAAAATCATGTTTTCAACGGTATCACAGGGGGGGGTGCACCAGTTCTGGCTACTACGTAAATCTGACAACAAAACTAACAGCACGCTGCAATGCACAGTATATGGGTTTATATTCGAATACAAGACGACAGGCCTCCATCTATAGCCGTGTTGGCTGCACTGCCCGTAGTTAGCCTACCCCCATAATACACGTACAGTACCTTCCGAGCCCCCTCCCCAGTGCTACAGTGGCACGATCGACTCCAAAATAGCAGATGCACTACAACCCCACTACAGTACCATGCATGCAAAAGATCAGACCTGGGCTGTTTGCGTGACGTCTCAAAAGCTGGCACATATTTTTATCGGACTTTGCCAATTTTCGAGGCCCAAAAAAGGGGTTTCCCCCCTCCCAGCAGAGCCAAAACGGCAAAAGCCTAGAACACCATTTTGCTAATGCCTCTATTCCCAACCAGAATGAATATAAATAGCACAAAAAAGTGCCCCGCCAATGTGTATTTCTTGAGATTTGCGACCGGGAAAAAAAAGACGGAAAAATCCGAGTTTGCGGGAGACGATTTTTCATATCTCGGGTAATACCCAACCGATTTGCCTAAAATTTGGCCAGCATGTAGCCGTCCCCCAGGCAAGTACACCCACCAAATTAAAACAGATTTGCCTGCATAAATTTTTAGTTATTAAAAAAATTCATTTTAAAATCTCGCAATATGGTGTGTGAGTCCTATTCTAGGGTTTGGCGCTATCGCGCCAACCCTGATAGAGCGAGACGCTATTATGTACTGTTGATTATAGCAAGCTAACCTCAAACTTCAACTACTAATCAATCAATAATCTACAACTAATCACTAAAACAAATCAACAAGTTCTTACAATAAATAGTATTATTTTGTTTGCGTGATTTCAGCGGTCCGGAGAGCAGTTTCTCGACCAAGTTGCTGCCTTCGCGAACACTCCATTCAAAAATCAGGGAGCTAATATTGAGGAACTTCACGCCAGCTGAGTTGTACGCCTCAACCATCAGTTTCACATTAGACTGGTAGTACACGGGAATCTGAAAAACAGTATACAATTATTCCACGTACCCAAACACTCCAACTAGGACATCTAAACATCCACTATCCAGATACAACGGACTTTATTGTCTGGTTTTCACTCGGTTTTATTCTTTAACTGATCCGACTTGATTACACACCCTCATGTTCACCGTGCATCTTCGATTCTTTTACTCCGGTGGTACACTGAATAGTGTATGAATGGGTTTGTAATTGAATTAAGCAGATGACATATTTTAAATCCCGTTCAGTATTATCTCCAATCCTAAACTTCGGACTAAACGGACGAATGCATGAAGGCAGTCTTAGCTCAGTTTTGATAAACACAGTTCAAGGGCAACATTCAAAGGCATTGTAACTTATGTAATGCGTGTACAATTTTTCGATACGATATTCTTTTTTACTGAAATAGGACGTCTTAGGGTCTATTTCTTTACCGGATTAAAGGGTTAATTATAATCGGACTAAACGGTTTGAAAATTAAGTTTAAAAATGCCATTCCAAAACCTCCGGATTAAACGGACTTAACTTCAGACGCACTGGTTTTTAATCGGACTAAACGGACTTAACTATGCACGCTAATGTTAAGCGTGCATGTTAAGTCCGTTTAATCCAGTGGTAGTTTTGGAATGGGTTCAGACTAAAATTAAGCAGCTGACTTATTTTAACTCGTTTAGTCCGTTTAGTCCGACTTGTCAATATTCCAAAACCTCGGACTGAAATAAGTCCAGTCCGTTTGATCCGGTAATGGAATAGGCCCTGACCATAGATGCACATAGGGGGGGTAGGGGGGGTATCCCCCCCCCCCCCCCCGGAGGGGGGTCGGCACCATACATGTATGAGGGGGGGGATGGGGGGGACCCCCCCAAAATCGAGGACCCGGGGGGGGAGGGTGCCCAAAATTCGGGCAAAATTTTGAAAAAATGGCACTTTTTAGCGAAATTTTTGCAAAATTTCGGGTATTTTTGGTCGATCTGGGGGGGAGGGTCCCCAAAATTTGGCCGGAGAGGCCCCCCAAAATTTCGACCCCGTTACATGTATGGTCGGCACCCCCCCCCCCTCAAACATCCGGCACCCCCCCTCAACCCCCCACCCCCCCTCTGATGGCCAAGAAAGTGCCCCAAAAATGCGTAAAAAGTTGAAAATTTGCAAAAAATTTTCCCAAAATATTTTGCAAAATTTGCAAAAAAGTACCCCAAAAATTTGGGCAAAACGATTAACCGCCGATTGCACCAAATAAGTTCAAGAATAAGAATAGGCTATTCCAGAACAAAACCGGAATAAACCCATTTTCCGTTGCACCAAGTAAGTTTAAGTATAAGATTAGAAAAAGAATAAAATCAGATTACCGGCGTTGCACCAAATAAGAATAGGAATAAAATCGGAATAAAATTTGGCGATTTGGGGGTTTCTGGTAAACAGATTTTTTCTGGAAAATTGTCCTCCCGGACACTTTTTTCAAGCTTCTATTCCCCTTAGCATTAAAAAACTATGCTGACCGAGATGAAAACTGGTCAAATCAGTTTTTGGGTCTGGTCCAGTGAAGGTCCCGTAACTCAAAATTTTTTCGGTTCGTTGACAGTGGGGAGAAATCCCCCCACGTGTGTTGATTCGTGGCTGATCCCCCCTCCGCAGCTGAGGCCTATATCTTCATTCGTGTGGTGGAGTACCCCCTACAGTTGTGGCCTTTTTCAGAATATAATGGTCGCAGCATGTATGCGCCGCAAAGCAAGGCCACAAACGTGTACATTGTCACACTCTTTCTATTTTGTACTCTTGATATTCCATATCCATTAGCACAGTCAAAACAAAACAGAGGCAGTGCAGTAGTGAAGCTGAACGGATATAAAGGTCAAACGTTTCAACCCGTGGGAACAAGACAATGACTCCGCAATGCTTCAACTGTGCAAGGCTTCTATTGGTTAATCAAAATCTGGACGAAAATCTCATTGTCCTGCACAATGCACGTGACAATAAAAATAGGAATAAGAACAAGAGAATAAGTATACTTATTCTTATTCCTATTCTCTAAAATTTCAGGATTAGCTAATTTAATCCTATTCTTATTTGGTGCAACGGAAAATAAAATTAAAATAAGAATAGGAACAGCTACTCCAGACTAGGCCATATTCTGGTATTAGCTATTCTTATTTGGTGCAATCGGCCGTAGATGGCTTTTAGTTGTGGAATAAAAAGGCGAACAGACCGGCTGCGAGGAGCCAAAAGGTAGTGGGCAGCTGGGAGGAATGCTGTGCGGTCCCAGCAGGAGTCGGGACGGGAAGGAGCACTGCACGGGCACCGGGACGACACTGGCCACAGGGTAGGGCACTTGGGCTGAGGGATGGTTCGACACCGACACTTGCAGGGTCTAAAAAAGGGCTCACGGATGCTGTAACACCATCACAATGTGTGCTTTACATCAATCAATACCCGCAAATTAATGCGTTCCACATTAGGGGCCAGATCAAACGGACTAGACTAAAATTAGTTTTGCCAATAACTCATGACATTTTATGAATGCATACGAAATTTGCGATAGCAACTATTTGTAGCACCTCCCGCTTGTGCACAAAAATTTTTGACTACCTCAAGATCGAGATAAGTTATTAGGCAAACAAATTTCAATCTAATCTGCTTAATCCATTTTAGGAATTGGCCTTAGGTCTAGCTGATTCGCAGATTCACTAATTGTCTGAAAATTTTCAGTCAGAAGAAGCCGGCTGGGCCGGCCGCTGGGCTTGCCGACTTGATCTAAGCCCAGCGAGCTAACGTCTCCCTCAGCCTCACGCCTGCGTTACATTAGTATTAGTTAAAAACGGACAGAATGTAAAAAATAAATAAAACCTCCGAACATACCACCCGGCCCTCCTTCTGACAGAGCACTTTGACGAAGTGTCCAGGATTCAGCTTGGTGCCAGACTCTAGGACTGCCAGAATCCCAGATTCCATATCCTTGCCCAGATCAGCTTTCACAGCCAGGCGAGCCGCAGGGTCAAGGGGCCAAGGCTGGGGACCCCCGGCGAGGGCGATGGACCACGTGGTTCCCAGGGCCAGAAGAGGTGAGTCCGTCAAAGCCTGAAACATGAAAATCTATACTTATTATCAAACCTTATAAAACTTTTATAAACCGTTATTCAATAGTAGTATATTATGCATGACAAAACAATATTGTCGTCTGTCAACATACTGCACTAGTTTTCGCATGTTTACTGAATTTAGCCCAAAACCCACCAACCCCCAATGGATAGTGAGCGAAAGAAATAGGAGACAGTATGGGGGGAGAGAAACTTTAAGCGACTAGCGAATATTAAAACAGAAACCATCCAACTGCTAGGGCCTTTGTCATTACAATAAAAAATGTTTCTTAATTTAAATAAGAATTCCAAATCAAATCCGCTGCAATTTTACTCTACAATAAATTCTTTAATATTTGGCTCTTTATCACAAAGTTTTAACACAGACGTTGGAATTGGAGTTGGGGAAACTGGAAGTCCAACAAAAGCATAACACGTACACTTAGCCGTTGAAAGACGCCCACGTGGGTTGAGTCTTTGAGACGTCGATCGTAGCTGACCGCCACGCTGCTGAATCCGGCGACAAGACCGCGCAACTGCACGCAGCCGCAGCCGCCATAGTCTCCTGAGTCGCTGGCAGTGCAGGACGATTCTAGAAAATGTAATCATGTAAATGTAAATGAGCTAGTAATCACTAGTCACGACAACCATCGAAAATGTGCATCTTAAATGAAAACTTCGAGTGTCTTTCTTTATGTTTATCTATTTACAACATATTATTATCCTGTTCAACTTGTTAAATACAGAGCCCATTCATTTACCGGAGGAAACAAACTAGACTATTCTGGTCCGAAATTTTGGGCATAGCTATCGAGCTAAAGAAGTTAAAATAAGTAATCTGTTAAATCTTAGTCCGGACCCCTTCTAAACTGATGATGAACTACAAGAATTCAACATGTACACTTAACATAAGCATGCATACTGTCTAAACTGGAGGTCTTAGAATGGCATTTTAAATTTTCGTCCGTTTAGTCAGACTACAATGAACAGCAATAGTTGGGCAAGAGTGAGCCAGAGTCAACCAACCAGTATGGTCTTCAGGCCTGGCCACTCTGCTCTCAGCGATGGTCATTGTGAACGGCAGCAGACTGCAGTCCGTCAAGGCCACCTCTTGTCCAGCTTTGTCGTCTGCAACAAAAAACCATAATACATTCACCACCAGCGACGAGTTATCAATCTGATTGGTCAACGCAGTAGAGCCTAGACAGGACTGATTGCATATAACAATTTAAGTGAACTGACTCGGCAACTGTCCGAACAACTGGAGTGGCAAGGCCAGAGTGTGGTTGACTGGCACTTGGCGAGGACTGGCCACAAACTGCAGACGACTGGGCGGCACCACCAACAACTGAAACAACATTCCAGCGATCACCAACACTCCCTGCAAGTCCTGTAATGTTTACCTCTGAATTATGGCCTCCCTGCAAGTCCTATAATCTGAATTATGGCCTAGGTAGCTTTAGGCCTCGGTATAGTATCGGACAGAGTCAATGGCGCGTCTTATTCAATAGAAATTGGAGGCCGAAAAAGGTAGGCTAAAGTATGTGAGCCCAGTTCATAATATATTCATATATAGCCCTCGTTTTTATTTCACTGGTTTAGTCTGCAACATGTCAACAACAGAACACTACAGCTGGACGAACATGACTGACCTCAGCCTCGGCTTGGTGCAGTGGATTGCGCAGGTCGTGGACTTGGACGAGGGTGCGGCCGGGCGAGGCCAGCGACAGCAGACCCAGACGACGAGTCACCACCGCCACCGACAAGTCAGACACCGTCCACACATAGTCCCCGCTCCCGCCCGTCGCCCAAAACACAATAATATGTCAAACTAGCACAAACTAGCCAAAACACAAACACGTTACTGTATACACTTAATGAGACGGGCTACATTAAAATGTCACCAAATAATGTTTTCACGTCTATTATTTTAGACAAACTGGAATTCAAATGGGATCTAGGCAAGACTAGAGCGTATGCAAAAAATTAGCGGAAACAACTGTGCCAATACTTCACAACTGCGACAACTTTAGTCCCTGTCACACCTTGAGCTTATACTGCACGAGTTCACGTTGGCCAGCACGCGTGGGGTCCCAGGGCAGGACAAGCCGGGGCGGTGTGATTCTGATTGGCTCATAGATCTGCACTGATTGGCTGGCCGTCAGGGGAGCACTCAAAATTCGCATTGGCTGGCCATTTTCGCGACATTTGAAGCACTGAAAGTAGAAATTTTAAATTATTTCTTAGTTAAATTTAAATTAAAAAAACTTTCGTGGCTACCCTATACTCGCATACTATAGTTTAAATAATATACTATCTAAAACAAACATTTTTCAGCTATTATCAACAAATATGTACAGTATATGGCTAGTCACTACAATGCACAATGTCGTGACTTGTGTCAGTCAAGCGTGAAATCAGTCGCAAACGTTCATCTCAGTAAATAAGATCATAGTAACGAAACGTTCTACAAGTATTTTACATGAGTTAGACTGTTGCCATAAAAAAGGGATTTTAAAAGTCAAGTCTCCGAACCGGCAGCACAAACATCATGCTATTAGTCCTCAGTCATGAATCAATATCGCACAGTATTCTGTCTTAACCATTCCCTAAATCAGCAAGTTTTTTAAATCAATAAAACTGGTCAACAAAATGTACCCGATTAGTGACAGTATCAAAGGATGCGCTCAATTCAGTCCGCCCCACACTGAGCGTTCGCACAAGGTGATAGCTACCATTCGGGCTGGAGTGGAGGATTTGGAAATAGACATCAGGAAACATGGATTCAATTATTGTGTTCTGAAACACAATCAAAATGAAACACAACTATAAACTAGACAAAAACATTTCAAAACAAACAAGACGACTTCTAGACCTACACTCCGGCTCTCGGCGTAATGCCCCCGCAATACTGAGCTAACATCTACATGATATTTGCAGGATCAAAAGATAATACCTACGAGTTTATGATTCTATTATCATTCCACATGGTGATGCTATCCATTTATGGACATACCACTCTACCCTCCATTACAAATGGGACACTACGTAGGCTCTCTGATTGAATGATTAAATCACCAATTGATGGCCCTTTCAAAACGATTACTTACTGTTTTCTACATAAACGTGATTAATCGCAAAATACAACTCAAGAGCTTATTCCGCTATCAACTTTTAGTCAGTCCCTACAGCAAACCCTTGTAGTGTCCAATTCATATTATACAGGTCCCAACGCTCTGTGCGTTCATCAGGAAAAGATACAAAAAAATCCCCACTACAAACTAGACTATATGCATGCATGAATGCATCCGGCTATAAGCATCGATCGACCGTTTGTCATCACTGAACAATAATGAGACGATCCTGCTTCCAACAAAACTCTCAAACTTCTCATCTCGCACTTGTGAAATATACATCCGATGGCCTTCCCTGTCCACAAAATCGATGGTCACTTCGTAGCTCCTGTCCAGCTGCAGATTCCAATTGTTTTCACCAGGTGCAATGTGGAATTCTGAAAAAGAAGTGAAACAAGTTTCGCAAAATGTCAGCAAAATAATGTTAACATTTTTGCTACGAATTTCCCTAGATGTAGCTTAACAAAAACTTTTGGAAAAAGTTATAAAATGTTTTAAGACCACAATATTGAATTTTGACCCAAAAAATGAAAAACTACTGTTCGCTGCACAACTGAATTTTCATATTGTGATAAAGTTTGACTCATACACAAAGTGCTCACAACCTCATCGTTGGGATTGCTAAACTGACAGAGGCGTGTATATTAAAAAATCAGGAATCATCTGCTGATAATCCATGTGCAAATGCAAAGTCTGTAGTCTGTACTGTAGGAGTACAGGCACTTGCAGGCTGAGTTGTTGAAAAATGTAGTGCTAGTACTGCCTCGCTCGTTTCTACTCCTATTAGAAACAGTGGTGTGGTCTTGCATAGTGCTGCTTACTAATGGCGTGAGGCTTGACCACAAAAATGCTGACAGTCGGCTCGTGCAGGTGCTGGAAAGATTCCATATCTGAAATAAACCTGTCAACAATCACAACAAAATAAACGCTGCAAATTCAAAGCATCGCTGGACATTACACCCTATGTCCTTGAGCATTAGACTAGCTCACATCTGCTCCTGCCAACCCAGCAGTCCATCCACTGGGTTCGGCAAAGAGTGGCACAGCTTTGTGGGGGTATCTCTGGGTGAACCTCCCTCAACGTATCAAGTCGCTTTCTTGCCAATACTATTCACTGCTAAGCCTTGAATACTCGAGATTAAACAAATGGAGATGAGCACCGCACCCCATCCCCAAGGGCTGGATTAGCTAAGAGTAGGACGTTACCGCTCAGTGGCTACCTTTAGCAACTATAAACTTTCCAATGGTAAAATGAACACAAGTTTTCAATGAGGTGGTGGCTTACGTTTATCCTTTAAAACCAGATCAGCCTTTCCAAAATCCACTGCCAAAACTTGAGCACTATCCTGGTTTAGTTGGCAGGCTGGTTTCTGCTGATTCTCATTGGACAGTGCGAGGTAGTATTGCTTGGAGGGCAGTGGGATGTCTGAAAGCAATGCACAACATTCACATTCGGGGCCTGATGCCTAACTCAAAAAGTCCAACCAATTATTGCTACGTGCAAAATGTGGCAATGGGCAAGGGGTTAGTGCTAAAAGTGAAGTAACGATATACATCTCTCTTGGAATATGTAACATACCTTCAATACGACCATGCCTGATGAGCTGAACTGAGTAGCTGAGCACCGAGTGGACACTAACGTAGAGGTCGTAGGGCGGGTTGAGCATCAGGTGCGCCACCACCATCAGACTCACGCTCTGGCCTGGCACCGACTGAAAGTGAAATCAGGGGGAAAGTGAGGTGGGTAGTGAACAAAATTTGGGATCGTTTTGGTCAAGGAGGAAGGCTCCACAAAATTCGCCCAGAGGCCTTTCACGACTTAAGCCCTATTCACACGAGGGCGCATGAGCGGGCGCATTGCATGGCGTACGCCATGGCGCATGAGCTGGCGCATGAGAGGGCGCATGAGAGGGCGCATGAGCGGGCGCACACGCACACTTGCCTACTGCATTGTGTGAAATAATGCAGCAGGCTGTGTGAAAACAGAATGCACCCGCTCACATAATGCACACAATGCAGTAGGCAAGTGTGCGTGTGCGCCCGCTCATGCGCCCTCTCATGCGCCATGGCGTACGCCATGCAGCAAAATCAGCCCTGTGTGAATAGGCCTTTATGGGCCCAGCTACACCAACTGATAAACTTATAAACTAGTATTGCCAAAAGGTCTCTTTAGACTCGTCTAAAACAATACCATTTTGGACTAAAACAGAACATCGTGATAAACATTCCGTGTGTATTTGATAGTGTGGCCTGACCTGGAAGATGGGATCCCTTGGCCGGACGTGGACTGAGGCGGCGCCAGTGCTGGCCCCCTCGATGAGGATCATGTGCCCGGTCAGCCCCCTCCGCTCCAGCTCCTCGATCGCCGGCAACGCGTCGTAGCGGGATTCTGAATATTTCACTGTTCTAAAGCAACATCCAAAAAAACTTGCAAGCAAAACAATGAATGTACAAAACAAAGTAAAAAACATTTCGAAGCAAGAACCCCCCCCCCATCCCCGGATTTCAAATTTCGGACAAAGCCCACCCACCTCCACACCCTGATAAATGCATGCCTATTTATCAAAATCAAGACCCGTCCCCCAAATCAAGCACCATCTAAATAATATCAAGTATTCTACACTCAGGGCCCGGTTTCATAAAAGATCAGTTGCGATTCATTAGTAACACTGATATAAGTTAAAAAATACGTAATAACTTTGCGTTAACTTAATGCTTCTGTTGGAAATTTTTACAACATATTGCCAACAGGTTAGATAATGTGTGTGTAAACTTTCGTTACGTTTGCCTGATGTAGACAAAAGTCTAGCTAAGTCAAAACCATTCATTAGTTTCAAATATTAGTAAATATTAGTGGTTTTAATAAAATCACTAATATTTGCGACTAATGAATGATTTCAAGTTAGCTATAATTTTCACTGGATAGCTTGAATATTATGATATTTGAACCACACGTGGTGTAACATGTTGGCTGCCTGTCATGAAAATTTCTAGCAGAAATGTTGTGTAAAGGCCAAGTTATACTCGATTTTCTATGTTGTAACAGTGTTACTAATGAATCACGATTCATTGTTTATGAAACCGGGCCCAGATGGTTTGACACAAAAATATTAAGTTTTTCTAACAGCACAATATAATGCTAATTCGCATGCACTATGCATATATATAGTTTCATTTGGACACACAATATGTCAATGCAGTAAGCTTGTCCCAATTGAATGCAGGGGCACACCTGAGCACTTGGTCTGTCTGACCCTGTCTGCCATTGTCGTCCGTCTTCAACGTCCACACGAACGGTATGCCGGCGAGCTCAGAGAACGTGTCATCTGAAAAAGGTCTAGTCTCAATTACAAAATAATACAAAGAACCATATTAACACAAAAAACTCAATGAAACTGACAATAATTATTGTGACAGCGTTAGATAACTAATCGCAGTTTTTTGCAGAATCAACACAAGCAAA